>APFE031582892.1:258796-294457 GCA_000404065.3 Pinus taeda | reverse complement strand
GAGGCCGTCGGGATTTGCGAGGCTGGTCTTGCAAAGGTTTGACCAGTTCAAGCCCTAACTCCTTATATCCCGACCTCGTTGGGGACATGCAAAGAAAAATAAAGAAAAAGCAGACCGCCTCTGATACCACTGATCCAGATTTAAACATGAACGCAATAAATTACAAAGATAACCATAAATACTGATATGCAACGGAAATAATACTTCATTTCATTACTGTAAAATACTGAAATAGGCTTACAAACAGAAATGGAAAGAAACTAGTTAGGGCGATGGTAGCTTATCTCTGAGAAGAGATGTGGTGGCTACATGCCTATGAACTATTCTGAACTGTGTTAAAATGAGGCTCGAAGGCCTATTTATTGTTGAGAAACAATGGAAAACCCTTCACATTCCAAAACCTAACCCTAGAAGATGAAATGCCAAATTGTGGGCCCCGTTTTGGGTAAGTTGGTACATCAACTTCTCGGGGTCGCGAATTGGTCGTATTATCTCCGTTTGATAGCCCGTTGGAAAGATCTCTCCAAGGAATACGACGAAAAAGATGACTTTTTAACAAAAAAATCGTTGGCGGTAGATTTCCCAAAAAATGTCGTTTAGGGCCTCAAAACGGCTCCGGAAGTTTAGGACCCGAAAAACTGCTAAAAATAGTAAATTGTGCTATAATTAAGGAAACTGATAAATTGAAAGAGATAGTTGTGGGGGTCCAAATGGGATAGGTGGGTGGCCACCAACATCCACCTGGATCAACCCTTCTTTCAATGAGAAAACTATTTTGGAGGAAGAGTTGGTTGACCCTTCCTTGGGCTCTCCATTGATGAGAATTTGAAGTTAGATCAAGATAATTTAATTGTTTCCATGGATCATCATTGATGAGAATACTATGTTGAGTAAAGGGACTATTAACCCTTATGTGGGCTACCTATATATGAGAATTATATGTTAGGGGAAGGGTCAACTAACACTTCCATGGGCATTCTTATGATGAGGATACCAATGTGGAGCCTTGTATGAAGGTGTGTCTAACACTTTCCTAGGCACCTTTTGTGATGAAAATAATAATATGGAGGAAAGGTCATCCTATACTTCCTTGTCCCCCCCCTTGTGATATTATGTTAGAGGAAGGATTAATCAACCCTTCCTTGGGAACCCTTGGACGAAATATTCTATAATAGGAAGGGTAGGGAGAGATTTCCCTGAATCCCCCCTTGGTGAGAATTCTATGTTAAAGGATCAAGTATCCCTTTATTAAACTCCCATTAAACATGAACCTCAAGATTTATTTCATGAGAATTTATTGTGATAGGAAGAGTTAAGTGACCCTTTTTCCACCATAAATAAGAATTATATGCTAGAGAAAGGATCAATTTCCCCTTCCTTAGACTATTCCTCTATGATAAATATATCCTAGAGGAAGGATCAACTAACCTTTTCCTTAGGTCACCCTCCATCAAAATACTATCCTCAAAGAAGGGTTGGTTGACCTTTCCACCAATTTTCCTTTGATTAGAATACCAATGTAGAGGATGGTAGGTCAACCCTTATCCAAGCTTCCCATAAACAAGAATATTATGCATGAGGAAGGGTGATGTACCTTTCCATTAGATCCCCTATGACAAGAAAATAATGTTGAGGAAGGGTTGGCTAACCCTTCTTTAGTCTCCCCCTCGAAATGGAATACTATGTAGGAGAAAGTGTTGGTTATGCCTTCTTCAACCCTACTTTAATTAGAATATTATGCTAGGTGACATGTTAACTAACCCTTTTATTCCCATACCACTCACAAGAATATTAAGGTGGAGGAAGGGTCAATTGACTCCTCTAGGGACCCCTTTAGAAAAAATATTATGTTATATAAAGTGTTGGATAACCCTTCCCCATGGTCATGATGAAAAGAATACTAATGTAGGGGAAATGATAGTTTATCATTTCCCCAGTTCTCCCTTCATGGGAATATTATGATAGAGGAAGGGTTAGTTGGCCCTTCCTTGGGTTACCCCTATATGAGAATTCTATGCTAGGGTAAGTGTTGGTTGAAATTTCCCTAGGTCACTTCAATAAGAATATTATGCTCAAGATGTTGATTTTTCATGGGCCCTAGATCTGGTCTCTGACTAGATCTTAGCACAAAAACGCACTAGGAATCCCAACACAAAAACACTTTGCACAACATAAATATAACAATGGTGAAATCAATTAAGTGCACATATTTATATGGACCAAATATCAACCTTTATTAGTCCATTAATAAACAATAAGTAGGGCTCCCATACTAGAGATCATGGCCCTTTAGATATCTGATACAACTAGTATATATAGTATAAAAAATCTAGGGCTTGATATCTAGTCCATTAGATCTACAGTTTACCCAACACAACAAGAACAAAAGGACTTGACTTACTTGTTGTAGTAGTCCTTTTTCTCCAACCCTTTCTGTCCTCCTTTCCCATTATTGTACCTTGTTCTAGCTTCAGCCCTTTAATTCTACATAATTTTCTTTGTCTGTTGGCCTACTCCTTTAGGCCAAATACTTTAGCCAATATTAGATGCCCACTTCCAATTGATTTGGCTTGTTCTAGATTTTTATTGTCCTAGTTTAGGCCTCAAACAACCCTCAACAACCTTCTTAGATCATACTTCAGTCATCCCTAGGCAACCATACTAGGAACTCAATCGACCTTTTGCATCTTGGCAGCTCCTCCAATAGCTTCTTAAGTTTGGGCTTATCCATTTAGCCCACAAACTCCTAGTTGTACTACAATAGATTGTTTCTAGCTCCCTCCTATCAACTCACTTCCTTCTTCCATGATCTCAACAACCTTAACTCAAGTCATGACCTACTTGCATAGGTATAAACAAACCCCTAATCTCCTCCAAAAGGCCTTGCAGGTATCCTGTAGGTTGCAGACTTAACAAAACCACATTCCAACCCTTCCACAAGGTTCAGATCCCCCTCTACCACTTGTGGATGCCCTTGGAAAAACTCATCCTACTCTCCTTTCCACATGTGTTGCTGTAACAGCCCCTCAAATGCCTTCTAGTGCCTACAACCTACCATAGGAAACCTTCTCCTGAGAAATGTTACCCAAAAAAGGGTTGTGACCCTCTCCTCAACAACTTGTCCTTGCAGCTTTCTCATGTAGCCTTAACAGTGGCCTCTCCAACCAATTCTAACCACCTCAGGTCTCATTCTTGTAGCCCACAGTGGTCGAAACCAGGCCACCTGGTGCCCTTGGCCTCCAACAGTCTAGCGTTGACCTGCCTTAAACCACATAGAGTAGCCTTGACCCCTAGATCTAGGCCTCAACCTCCAATAGAAAACGTCCTTGTTGGGCTATCCTCCAAGGTCTGCGACCTCTCTCTAGGGTTGTTTTTGCACACAAAAGAGTCCTTTCACTTGTGTGTCTTGAGCCTCTCCTTGAGAACTTATGTATAGTTTTTATGTTAGGGTTTCTTAGGCCAAAGCCCTAGTTCTTTAGGGTTTTTCTTTATTAACCCCTCTGAATAAACAATTAATTTCTTAGGTCCCAAACCCACAACTTTGGGTCCAAAACCCAAACTTTAGGTAAATTTCCCAACCAACCTTTGGCGGCTTTCCTCTTCTTAGAAATACCTTTTGAGCTACCAAAAAATTCCAACACAAGGAAGGAGTCATGTTTTGGCCTCAACAACCCCCCAAGCCATTTGACTTGGGGCCCAACTTTTTAAATTTTATCGGGGGTTTGTTCCTTGAACCTTTCTTAACCTTTTTGTTATTCTTTTACATTATTTTGATTATTGTATGTTGATGATTGGGATTGCATTGATTGAAAGCTTGTTTCATAATAGTTTGTAGCAGTCGCATTATAAGATTGATTTTTCTTACAAGTTTGCCTTATACTCATTCATTGCATTTCATGCATCTTGATTTAAATGGTTGCGTATCACTTGGGTTTAATTGGATATAATTTACTTTAGCACACAATGCATCCTTCTCTAAGGTCATAGACGATGTTTTATATCGTAGATCAACTTAGGATCAAGTTTTAGGAAAAATAGGTATACTAATGTACTAGGTATAATGTGCATTGAGAGTGAAGTGATCTCTCTTGTGTGTTAAAATATTTTAGATGTTTGAGTCATGCTAACATTAACCAACACCTTAAAATCCTATACAACATAGATATTGGACAAACTAACAAAATTGAATTCAGGTAAAACAATATTTTGAATGCGGTTGGACTTTTATTAAGGAATGCATTTGCATGTAGTTTTTAGGTAACACTTGAGTTGACAATTTGACTCCTAGAAAAGGTTGATTTCTTAGGGATTGTGAACCAAACACACACAATTGAAGGAATTCAAATTTGAGGTCTAGAGGTATAACATGTGTTTATCCATGAGTTGTAGACCAGTTGATTTGTGTGCGGTTTATTCTCCATTAGGTTATTGGTTCAACTCTCATGGGGAGAGATTGAGGGTTGGACACCCCTATGGGGGATAAAAAGATTGTCCCATAGGGTGTATAGGCTTAATCGAGCCCTGTACAACTTTGGTGAGAATGCCTCATAGGTGTGTAGATTGTTCTTCCATCCAACATTAGGGTTGGTCTCAACCTACGCTTAGTCTAGTAAGGGGAAAAATATGTATTTATGGTCTCTCATGAAATCACGTCATTTAGCACCAAAATTTATAAAATCTATATAGATGATTTTTTGTAGAGATATGCGACCATTTATTCCAAAGCCTTACATATCTTATACATGCTAAAAAATGAGCCATTTATTAGTATATATAGCTTGTAAGTTATTAAATATACTAGTAGTGAATAAATTTTATCCTTGCCTCACCTAAATTATTTTAATGAATAATTAATTCAATATGATTTAAAAACAATCAACTACATATAATAAAAACAATCAACTACATATAATAAATTATAAATTTATAAAATCTCTAGATACACTCATGAGTTAATTAACTAGTCTCCCTAAAAACCTTAATTGAATAATTAGTACATTTGATTTTTATATTAGTCATTGCATTTTTCATTTGAAGATAGTTTACCATCCAATGAGCAATACTTGATTTACTTTGCCTCCGAAGGGGTAAATGATTTAAGTCAAAAGTTTCAAATGTGATCAGATGACACCTTGGGAAATTTCCGATGGCCGATAATTGAAATATTCCGATGGTGATTATGCTCCGTTGGCCCATTTACAAATTTTCCCATGAAATTTTGATTCCAGACCCTCTCATGATTTGACATGTGCGCTATTGGTTGGTGAATGAAATTCCCGACAAATAATTGACAAGTGGGTGGATTTATATTTATATATGTGGGACTAGTCGGAATCATATTATTTTGTATTTTGTTTTTTTACATCAAGAAAGAGATAGCTAACTAAAACATATAGCCATAAAGATAATATTTTAAAAATTCCAAAGTATAATAATCATATATACATATATAGTAATAAAGGTAGTCTAGATTTTATGAATCTAAATCATTTGAACTATGTACTATATATAATAGTCTAGATTCAATAAATCTCAATCACTTGAACTATGGATAAAAACTCATATTATTTATAAGTAAAGGAAATTTAATAGAATATATTAAGTATTGGTCCGATGTAGAAATTATATGGGTTACAAAATTCTAGTGGATCTTATCATTAGTAATCTTATAAAATTTATTTTGATTAATTAATATATTTTTATGTGAAATTTATTTGAAATCTAGCTGGAAGTTATTGGAATTATAAGATTAAGTTGTGAAATTTGTAGAATTCAAATATTTTAGAGTTTTCATGAGTTTTAAAGTGTTGAATACATCTATATATTAAAAAATACATTTTAAATAATAAAAAACATGATTTGTACCAAAACTATATTGTTATATTCCAACAACAAAAAATCCCAAAACATAAAAAGTTAAACTATACTATGTCATAAACTCAACTAATATAATGACATATAGACAACATTAACCAACATTTAGTGTTTAAATTATTTGAGATCACTTCTGGAAGAACTATAATTTGACTAACCATAATATGTTCCTCAAGCAACATTCATATTCATCTCAACACCAAGCAAAAAGTTTTACTACCTGATTAGTTTGAGGATATTTCTGGAAGGGATCTTTAACTCGTCACACAATGAATTCCATGACTACAATCAAGAAAGATGAGACGCAAACCATAGAAGAAAAATTAAAGCTTTAACATTTGTATAATCCTAATTGATTTCTTTTAAAATGCAGTGGCTTAAGAGTAGTTCACAACCTTGTGAAAATCATTATATCGCAAAATTTATGGGACCAAGGTGAAAAAACTAAGCATTATGGATTATTGGAGCTACCATCGAAGTTTTTCAGCCATATCTAGAACTATGCAGTCATTTACATACTATTAGAGTGCATCAATGTAACCAAAACCATAACACATAACTATACATTCTTCATGATCATGACAGTAAACAACACAACCCATGCATACAACAAACCATGAATTTATAGGACAATATTCCATCACTGTCATATTGACGAGTTTCACCACTCAAGAAATCATTCATATACATAACACATGACACATTGCATTATTAACAACATAATAAACTTTTTCACAATGCATAAGAAATTCACATGAACAATGTACACTTAGTAATATGTATGTTGAAAGAAGTATGGAAATTAAAGGATGGTCTTCAACTCTTCACCCAACCATAGGCCAACCACACTACAATCTTTCTTGTAGCCGATCACGCTTGAGCCAGATACAAAGACTGAGGGGATTTGTATCTAGGGATATCCACGCCTAAGGCTTAAAGACACAACCAAGAGAAGGAATCCACTATCTAGGCATTTTCAAAGCCTAAGGAAAGCATCACAATGACTCACTTGCTCTCTGGTTAAAACACAAAGCTTCACTTCAGATCAAATGAATTCTATCTCAGTTCTGGGAGGTGGAATCATTTCTTTTGGTGTTTTAACAACCACCTCTCATAGCAAGCATCGCAGGGGTCCACAATCTACTATACAGGTGATTTCATAGCCCTAAGGTAAGCACCACAGTGACCAAAATTTCCCTGTCCCAATGGTTTAACAACTAGGAAAAAAGCACCATATGGTTTCATAGCCCCAAGGAAAGCACCACAGTGATTTAGTTCTCCATCAAGCTCCTCATTAATCAATCAGGCTTAGACACAATATCCAGTGGCCTCAATACAATCTCAGGGAACATTTTCCCAATCCATAGAGCACAGGTTCAATTCGTGCTCATCCTTGCTTCTTTTGGTCTCCACACCAATAGTTGTGAACATAATTCCTCTCTAGTGTCTTCACCTATAACTCCCTTGTTCCTTGGATTTTGGCACTCCTCGTGCTCTCTACACAACAACTTCTACGCCAATAACTTTTCCTTCTCCACAACTTCCAGAAGACTAAAGGTTGAAGCCTGATCCTCCCTTATCTTCCCTCATTGCCATGAAATTTTGGTTTGTAACCTCTTTCTCTCTCTCTCCATGTTTCATGAGGAGAGGGAATGATATGATTTCGTTCTCCACTTAGGTTTCCCACTTCATGACTTCAATGCTCTTTGGCACAAGTGAGTCCATGGTCAGGTAGGTAGTTATGATAATTAAGGGTTGTTGGTATGGCCCACTCATGACATGCCATAGGAAAACCAACCCACATGTAATAGGCACACACACATCCCTTAAAGCATGCAACAATTACTCAACAACCCTCACCTCAGAGCTTTGGATCCATATGTCCCTCCAGTTAGTCCAACCACTTAAATTTTTCTTTTCATTTATTTGATGTTTACACACGATTTCTTAGCCAGCCATGGCCTCCATGTTGGTGTTACATTGTCATAATTTTAGCATTACAACAACAAGGGTAATGTGAGGGATATTACACTTAGATTCACCTCCTTAAGCATTGATGTACATCATTCTTTTCATCCATGTATGAGTTATTCTCAACTTGATATCTTAAATATGTGTCTACGAGATTTTTTTTCTTCGCATCTTTCTTTCAATTCTTTAAGCTAAGATTTGGACATAATTTCCATTCTCATTTATGTGACCATTAATGTTATAGTGGTTGAATTCATTGCTAGGATCTTTGCACTAGTGTCATATGGCCATTTTATTTTTTTCCTTTCTCCTCTTTCCACTTCTTCCTCCCCTCCTTGGAAGGTTCCTGGTGTTCCATCCACTTTGAACCACTTGATTTCCCTTTCTTCTGGCCTATGTTTCCTAGGTTGTGTATACCCCCTAGATACTTTAGGAGTATGTTATGGTTATTTTGAGAGACACTAAGAATTATTGTCATGTTCATAGATTATGTGGTGAACTCTTGTATACTTTGCCCCTTTCTTTGCCTAAAGTAATGCCACTAGATACTTCAATCCTCCACGTGCTTGATAAGGTATAATTGTAAGTTTACAAGAGTTTTAAAATCCTATCACTTATTCGTTAGAGAATCCCCTTCTAGCCTCAGGTTTCTATGTAGATTTATCACCAAGTCATGGCATGGCCCTCTAGTTTCAAATGAACAAATGAAATTTTATGTTCCTCCACTATTTGGTGAACACTAAAATAAACCTTGAACTATTGCAACCAATGAATTAATTTCAATGTTTCAATTCCCTTGATATGGCTTGATTTTGATGTTTTCTTCCATATTGAACAAGGAATATGAATGGTTCATGACAGTTGAACTGGGTTGCTCTTTCTCGAGTTCTTTCTTAGATTCCTTCTCTAGTTCTTCTTGATCCCTCATTTTCCCCTCTGATCTAACCTTTTAGTTGGAACCTCTGATTTCTCTTATTCCATGCTTGTTTTCCAGAGCTACCACAATGAGGTTTATATTACAACTAGTATCTACGACTTTCTCTTCCAACCTTGCAAATATTTCCCTTGCCAAATCTAGAGGGTTATTAAAATATATTCGTTAGCCATAACTAGGGTTTTATGAATTTCTACTAAACCAATCTATATCCCTTGCAACTTCCCACAAGATACCCAAAGAAACCTACTCTAATGCCAATATGATCCATAAATTGTCGTGGATTTTCCACTGGACAATTTGTCACAAAAGGTCTAATAAAATACTACAAAATATATACTATTAAGGTTAAATTATTTGGATTCTAGATTTGTTACTATTGAATTTATTATTCATGCATGCAATATATAAAATGGAGAAAATAGATAATAGGTAATAGCAATCACTCGAAAACCACAAATATACCAAGAGATGACCTAGGAAACCCCTTTGGGAGAAAACTCAACAAGAAGGTGAGGTTGCTTTGATCTTTTTTGTCTAGAATGGAAATGATGCAAGTAGAAAGGAGAAAGGAACTATGTATGGACTTGAACGAGAATGTGGCCCATTAGTTACCATAGAGATAAAACCACCTCTATTATGCACTCTCTCTATCCACACTCATCTACTCTACTCTACTATGTAATAAAATGCAAGAAAAATGAATCCAACCCCTTTTCCTCGTAGTTTCCCAATTATAACACATCCCAATAACCAACTAGTAGTTAAATTTTACCCATTCAACCCTCAATATGAGTTACAACTCGACCCTTCAAATATATTATTCATAGGTCCCATGTAGCTAGTCCCTTTTCCATGTTTAACGAGATTTGATGTGGCATCCTCTCAAATTATGGAGACCAATCACAATAGGTCAACTTCCAAAACTCATAATTTTGTGTTCAAACTTTGGTTGATGTGATTCTTGCAATATTTGAAAGGTATTTGAGTGTAGGGTAACACTAGAGGGTGTCATGCTTAAGAAAAAAAATGTTTACCCCAGAAAATTGTCATTTTAGGCCTCAAACTAGCTGTAGAAGGTGTTTGATTCCAATTCTACAAAATGGGTCTCACTGTTAAAACTACTCTTGTACGTTGTTTTCTCTTATTTTCCACCCTAAAAGCATCAATATGGATGACACACAATATAACGATCCTATCCATATAATTAGATTAAGGTTTCTTTAACCCTTTCTTAGGCCCCTCTTTCAATGAAAATACTAATGTGGAGAAAGGGTCAATCAACCCTTCCTTGGCCCCCTTTGAATGAGAATAGTACATAAGAGAAAGGGTAGGGAGAAATTTCTTGAGTTCCCCTATGATGTGAATTCTATGTTGGAGAAAGGATCAATTATCACTTTATTAAACTCCCATTCCGTGGGAATATTATTTTGGAGGAAATATTGATCAAACTTAACTCAAGATTCCTTTCAATGAGAATTCAATGCTAGAGAAGGGTCAAGTTCCCCTCTCCTTGGTCCACCATCAGTGAGAATTCTATGCTAAAGGAAGGGTCAAACACCCCTTCCTTACGTTACTTCTTTATGAGAATTAAATGCTAGAGGAGGGACCAACAAATCTTTCCCCTAGGTCACCCTCCTTCAAAATATTAAGCTCAAGGAAGGGTTGGTTGAATGAGCAACCAACCTTTATTTTATTAGAATACAAAATGTGGAGGATGTTAGTCTGACCCTTACCCAAGCTCCCTTAAAAAGTAATAATATACTTAAGGAAGGGTGTATGGACCCTTCCCTTAAACCCCCTATGACAAGAATATAGTGTTAAAGAAGGGTTGGCTAACCCTTTTTTAGTCTCCCCCTCAAAAGGGAATTTTGTGTGAGGGGAAGGGTTTCTTTCCCTCTACTCAACAATAATACTATGCTCAAGAAAAGGTCATGTTTAGGCCTCAATAATCCCCCAATTCATTTGACTTGGGGCCCCTTTTTTATATTGATAAGCATTAACTAAACCTACTTTCCCTTAGTGTTATTATTTTACATTTATTTCATGATTGTATGCTTATGATTGAGATTGTAGTGATTGAAAACAAGTTCGATACTAGTTTTTGGTAGTCCCATTATTAGCTTGATTTGTCTGACAAGCTTTCCTTACACTCATTCATTACATTACCTACATCTTGATTTAAATTTTTTTGTACCACTTAGGTTTAATTGGATATAACCTATTTTAACATACTATGTAGCCTTGTCTAAGGTCATAGAATATGTTTTATATCATGGGTTGGCTTAGGATTGAGTTTTAGGAAAAATAGGTCATTTCTCCAAAGCACTATGTACAAGGTGCATTAAGAGTGAAATTGCCTCTTTTATGAGTTAAAATATTTTAGATGCCTAAGAGTCCTTCTAACATTAACCAACATCTTAAAATCCTATATAACATAGAGATTGAACAAACTTATGAAATCAAATCTGGGTAAAATAATAGTTTGAATAAATCAAATTTGGGTAAAATAATAGTTTGAATAGGATTTGGACTTTTATTAAAGAATGCATTTGCACATAGTTTCCAGGTAACCCTTGAGTTGACAATTTGACTCAAAAGATGCTTATAGTTTCTTGGGGATTGTGAAATAAATACACACAATTGAAGGAATTCAAATTTGAAGTATGCATGATAACATGTGTTTATCTTTGAGGTGTAGATGAGTTGGTTTGTGTGGGGTTTAGCCCCCATTAGGTCATTGGTTCAAATCTCATGGGGAGGGATTGATGGGGGGAGCCACCTATGGGGCATAAAAAAATGTCAATCATCTAATATTGGAGTTGACCCTAACCTAGACTCAACCTAGTTAGAAAAAAACACACATGTTTATGGTCTCTCATAAAATTAGGTAATTTAACTTTGACATTTATAAAATAAACTTACCTATCCTATACATATTTCTTCAATTAAAAACTCATATAAATAAATTATAAATTTATTAAATCTCAAATTAAATAGATAAACTCCACACATGCTTGAGTTAATTTTATTTTCCACTCTCCATATTTATTTTTAGCTTAGTCTAACTAATAGACAATATGCCCTTTTTTGGAGCTTTTTTCCTATTTATTTTTTTTATCAAAATTAAGTAGAGATTTTTAAGAGTTATATTTTTAAGTTGTTTAATTTGCAAAGTTCAAATATCCCATAAATTTTCAAAGTGTTAAATCCATCTAAGTATTTAAAAATGTATTTTAAATAACAAAAAAATCACAATATAACCAAAAATTATATCTCCTATCTTAAGAAAAAAATCAACACATACTAAACATTTATTTTTAATCAATATTTACTACTGATAAGCAATAATTGATTTACCAACCCTCTTCGAAAGGAGTGAATGATTTAAGTCCAAGTTTATTTTCAAATTAGCCAGCAAAAAGTTTTAAAACAAATTATTTGGAACACTCAAAATTAGGTTATAAAATTTAATTAAACTCTGCTTCAACGACTCTATCGGAAGGCATTTTTTAATGTGTTTAGATGACACTGGGAACTTTCCGATGACTGATTGTTGAAAATATTCCAATGCATATGTTTGAAAATCCGACAATAACACTTTTCCCGAAAATATATATTAATTATTTATATTAAGGATGACATTAATATTAAAAAATCTTAATATTATGATGGTATATAATAAAGATAGACAAGATTCTACTGAGTGTCCACCATTTAGCGTTTATTTCGAAAAAAATAAATAATAATGATAGATATATATTAAAAAACAATGTTATATTTCATTAAACAAAATCATTTATGAATCCAAGATAGAAAGTTCCAATGATTACAAAATCCAAGTGGGATTTCATTATTATAGGTTATAAAAAAGTTTTTATTTTAGGAGAGGGATTTGTTGGAATTAAGTTGTAAAATTTATATAGTTTAGAAAATCTAGGATTTCATTATTATTAATGTGATAAAAAGGTTTTATATTTCAATATAGAGATGTCTTGGAATTAAGTTGTGAAATTTATATAGTTTAGAAAGTATAAAGATTAGTTGGAATTAAGTTGATAAATTATATGTTTTTAAAGATTTTTTAGGATTTAGGCATAAAAACATTTATTTTAAATAATAAAAAATAAGATTTTGTGATGCAGTTTGATTTACATCGAATGTTAATATTACCAATCTATTTCGTCCATATAATAATGTATTTGGCCGTTTGTCACATTCAACGGTAAACAATATAAAATACCCACACAACTGGACAATACAGAAGCAGGCCAAAAGGGGATTTCAAACCAACACGTAGTCTTTAAATTTTTTAAACCTTTTTATCAGTCGCTACGAAATAATTTCGCAGCATCCGTTTCCAAATGAACTATGCAGTTACTACAAAATAATTTTATAGCATCGTTTTCTACGAAATAATTTCGCTGCGCTCGTTAAAATTCTTGTACAACAATTTTCAAGAAGCTGAAATGACTCACTCTTTTCCAAACCGATTCTCCATAGCCCAAACTTGCTTCTTAACACAATAAACGAATTGTTTTTCCTTTCTTCAGGTTTGCAATTTATTACAAATGTGGGAATCGAAAACCAATCTAAGGGATTTTCACAACATTCCAAAACAGGGGTACACTATCTTACTATTGTAACATCACTCCAATCACTAACAGAAAACCACACAACCACTATTCTAGGGCGCAGCCACACATTCCTTCTATAGAAGTTACAACAGGAATCCCAAAAGACAAATGAACAACCACACAAATTTGCCAATCGAAAATTAGACAAAGAGACATTTTGACTATACGCCAAAACAAAGTGTTTTGTTTTACTATAACAACATTCAAACCACTATAAATCTCACACATTCACTACTCCAGAGTACAATGAACATTCCTCCACAGGGTTTTGAAACCATTATAAGAAGAATGCCAAAGATGCATGAATAAATCACACAATAGTTGAAGCCACAATGTACCAACTCTTAGTATCAATCAATTCAACAACTTACAGGGTCTTAAAAATAACCAAACACACAGGAATATATTATGAATTGACAATGATTCACAATAGAAAATGATTCGGTGTAACTACAAAGCTTTGATTCATTTAATAGTCGCACAACTTACAACCCAACATTGTTGTTTATTATGCCATTCGCACAAAAATACCTTCCATTCACACATATTGAAGGTACAAGCATCTGCAAAACCTCAGAACTATAGTTACATAAAAGAACAACAAGTTCCTCTCTTCTCTCCCTCTCCCTTCTCCTCTCTCTTCTCTTTTTTTTTTTTCCTCAAACACTTTTTTTTTATTGTCTCCCAAAAGGAACAGACTATGACTACCAAGAGTCACAAAGTATAAATCGTTTCCCCTTCTCCACAAAATAAGGGAAAAACAAATAAATAAATAAAAAATAAAAAAGCAATCTATATTTACATTAGAAAATAACTTCTCCATCTTATTTCTAAAAATCAAAACTCATTTTCTAATGTAAATATTTACAATTTCTTACAAAACATTTAAAAATTCCTCCCAACATTACCATGTGACTTTCTCATCACATTCGTAAGCTCTCACATCTTGTGCTCGGTCTATGCACTTGCATCATTTTGTCAAATATTATATCATTAAAATTTAAAAGAGTTAAATTAGACGTGTCCTACCAAAGTCATTATTTCACTCGGAATATATATTTTTAGTTAGAATCTAGTAATTTTTGGATTGCAAAATCTTAAATTTTTAGTCTGACAATCATAATTTTAATGATAAATTCAACATTATCATAAAACCTATAGATCACCCCAAATTTCAAGTAACCTTATTTTTTAAAAATTCTGCCTACTTCCTCTACTGAACCTGTAATTAAAGAAAATACTACATCCCCAACCACAGGAGTAATCTTTCTCTCCCCCACTGGTGAACAAATCGTGGGTGAAGAATTAGAAATTCCTAGTGAAGAGGAGGGATTGGAAACTTATTCTGAACAACCATTGATAGAGGAACCAGAAAGATTAGAAGAACACTATCTTAGCTCCGAAGAATCTATCATGGCTGAAGAAGAAGGAGAAGTACATAATGTCCATGATGAAGAGGATAGGATTGGAGGCAGGGGAAGAGGAAGAGGTAGAGGTAGAGGAGGGGGCAGAGGTAGGGGGAATTAAGATCTTTCAGGATTCCCTATTATTGATGAAGATACAACCCTCACAATGAAAAATATATCACCTTGATTCTTCCTAATTTCCATGGGAAAAGAAACGAAGATCCAGAGAGATTTCTTTTCAAATTTGAAGTATTATGCAGATCATATGACTATCTACATGATGCTCAAAAGTTGAAATTATTTCCTGCCACATTAAAACACTGGGCATTAAAATGGTTCATGAGTCTAGGAGTGCATTCCATCACAACATGGGCACAGATGAAGGAGGCTTTCTTGGGCAAGTACAAAGACTATTGTATGCCTAGTAACCTTAAAGATGAAGTCTTCAAAATGACACAGAAAGAAGATGAGAATCTTGAAGACTTGGTAGAAAGATTTGTTTATAATGTTAAAAGAGCAAAAATGGATAATTTGGATGAAGAAACCTTAAAATCTCTTTTACTCAGAGCCATTAAAGATGAATGGATCAATATAATTAACCTAATAGGAAAAGGAGATATCTCTCAACTCCCATTTCCATATATTTGTGATTTGTGTGTACATATCTCAAGGGACAAAGAAAGAGTTGGAAAGAGTCCTAGAGACCCTATCTTATCAATAATAAACAAGTCTGCAGCTGGAACAATTAGTTGGGAAGAAATAGGAAATCTGCTTGACACCTTTAAAACAGATATTTTAGGGAGCTTAAGTGAACAAATAGACACCCTTAAAATACAAAACAAGCAAAATTCAGAAAATGATGCATTATTTATCTTCTGTCCCAAATGTCGGAAGAAACATGCTCTGAGAGAATGTCCCTTAGACTCAAAAATTATAGAAACCTGTGTCATATGTGCAGATAATCATGATACAAAGGAATGTCCATCCTTACCAGGTCTCAAGGCTGTATTCAATGACGAAGGAATCTCAGAACTAGTAGACCCTCTCTACTTTTTAGCTAAAAGACCATGGAAAAACCCCCAACCAAATCAATCACAAGGATTTAGACCACAACAATTTGCCCAATCTTCACAAAGTAATTGGAATCCAGCCTGGCAGCCTTGGGCTCTACCACAATCACAACCTTGGAATCAAGGATGGCAAAATCCTTATGGAGCCTATGCTCAATATCAACAATACTCACCATCCTACATACCACCACAATTCTTAACCCCGTCCAATCAAATTCCTCAAACCAATCAATTGCCACAAGTCCCAGTACAGAGTCAAAACCCACAACTTTCCCTACAATGTCCACAAAAATCAAATCAACTACCCGCTCAACCACTTCCAAATCCTAATAATAAAGTACCACAACAACCAGTATACAACATGGAGGGTCAGAATCCTCAAACTTATGTAATAACCCCACTAGACCTAAACAATGTTCAATTAAGGTCTGGAAGGGTATTACCAAAAAAACCTCTTGTTGTCATTCAAAAAACAAAATCAGATCTTCAAAAACATAAGAATCAGTCAAAAGAAAGAGATACCTCTCTCCTAAAAGAGAAACTAGAGAAACAAAAGAAATTCCAATAAATGCTCCTATCATAGAACAACCTTCAATATCAGTTAAACCACCTTTCCCAGAAAGATTAAAAATCGATGAAGGAGAAGAGAAACAAATTATCTTTCCTGATTATAATATGATGGATGAATTGAGAAATGCCTGTATTAATATTCCTTTATTGCAAGCCATAAAAGAAATACCAATTTTTGCAAAAACAATTAAGGAATTAAGTACACAACGATCAGGAAGAAAAAGAAAAGATATAAAAAGAATTCAGCTAATCGGAAAAATTGCAGACATTATGATGGGGAAGACAACAGTCCAAAAATATCTAGACCCAAGAAGCCCCATTGTAAAAATTCACATCAATGGAACTGAAATACCAAACGCACTGATTGACCTAGGGGAAGCCATAAACATAATGAGCAAACAAGTTATGGACACACTTAGGCGTCCTAATCTTCAATACACACCAACTTTGTTGCAATTAGCAGATAGATCTATTATTAAACCAAATGGTGTGTTAGAGGATGTTTGTGTATCCTTAGATTCTTGGGAATATCCTGTTGATTTCATGGTCTTAACACCCAAGAACAATCTAGGAGGACATCCCTTAATTCTAGTAATACCTTGGTTGGCTACAACAGATGCTTTCATTGGTTGTAGGTTAGGTGATATGTTTATCTTAGATGGAAATTCTACAAAGAAATTTACATTATACCCCCCTGCAAGAACAACAATAGATACAGAAACTGAAGAATGGATAGAAGATGGAGAAGACATACAACCTATTTTTGTCACTAAACAAGTAAAAGAGGAAGACAAACTTTTAAATCTGCTAGAAAATAATGAATCTTCCTCACATTATGAGCGTAGTCGAAATGAATATCTCTCCTCCAAAGAAGTATCATTGTTGTCCATGGAAAAATTTGGGAATTCCTCGATAGAAATCTTTCCAGGAAAAACCTTAAATATCAATGAAAACTTGGAAGACATTTAAAAGAAACAATTGATATAAATTTTACAGAAACATTCTTCTGCTTTTGCATGGGAATATACTGACATGAGAGGCATTGATCCTAAAACTTGCATACATCATATCTACATTGAATTAAATGTTAGACCAATTAGAAAACCTCGGCGAAGAATAAACCCAAATCTAAAAGAAATTGTTAAGGAAGAATTGTAGAAGTCACTAAATGTAAATTTCATTTATCCAATCTCTGATGGTCAATGGGTTTCACCCTTAGTAATTGTCCCTAAAAATAATGGAAAATGGAGAGTATGCATCAATTACAAGGAATGGAATAAAGCAACATTAAAAGATCACTTTCCGCTACCTTTCATTGACCAGGTCTTAGATACTTTAGCAGGAAAAAGATATTTTTCCTTTTTGGATGGGTTCAGTGGATACAACCAAATTCAAGTGGCCCCTGGAGATCAGGATAAAACCACATTCACTTGTCCATGGGGAACTTATGCTTACCGGGTACTTCCCTTTGGGTTATGTTATGCTCCTGCAACATTCCAAAGGGCAGTCCTTGGCATTTTCTCTGACCTTATCCATGATTGTGTGGAGGTATACATGGATGATTTCACAGTCTATGGGGATTATTTCAATGAAGCACTAGGGAACTTGGAGAAAGTCTTAATAATATGTCAAGAAACAAACCTCTCATTAAGCCATGAAAAATGTTTAATGATTTTTAATGAAGGAATTGTTTTAGGTCACCATATTTCTGGAGATGGAATTAAGGTAGGCTCATCTAAGGTGGAAGTCATTTCCAAGTTATCAATGCCAAGTTGTCAAAAGGATGTCAGAAGTTTTCTTGGTTTTACTGGATATTATAGAAGATTCATAGAAAAATTCACAAAAATTGCATCCCCACTCTTTAAATTACTTACAAAAGATTGTGAATTCAGTTGGGATTCTGAATGTCAAGTTGCCTTTGAAACATTGAAAAAGATAATTTCTGAAGCACCCATATTAAAACGACCTAACTGGAAATTGCCTTTCCATATCTCAACAGATGCTTCTGATTCAGCCTTAGGAGTTGTTTTGGGACAAAAAGATCTCACTCCTTATTCCATTTATTATACCAATAAAAATTTAACCCTTCCAGAGTTAAATTATATTGTAATCGAGAAGGAGTTCTTAGCTGTGATTCATGCCATTAATAAATTCAGACATTATATAACTAGCTACGAAACTTTTGTCCACATAGAGCATTCTGTCATTAGATACTTAATGAATAAACTAGTCACTAATGGAAGAATAACCAAATGGCTCCTACTTTTACAATAATTTAACATAACCATTCTAGATAGGCCAGAAAAACAAAACACAATTGTCGAATTTCTATCTAGAATAAAAAAGTAAACAATGATCGACTCGTAGAAGATAAATTTACTGATGAATATCTTTTTACAGTATCTACTAAATCACCTTGGTATGCAGATATTGCTAACTATTTGGTCACAGGAAAAATGCCATTTCATTTAACTCCTAGAGAAAAAAGAAGAATAGTCCACAATAGCACATCCTACTCATGGATAAATGAAGAATAGTACAAGACAGGACCAGACCTCATCATCAGAAGATGTGTTTGGGAGGACGAAATACTAGAGATACTAAAATCTTGTCATGATGAGCCATGTGGATGACATTTTTCTAACAAGAGAACCACTTACAAAATCCTGCTTTTAGGATATTATTGGCCTTCCATTTTTTAAGGACACCAAATAATATGTTAAGAGATGTCAGAGTTGTCAGAGAATGGGCAAACCTACTCCTTCAAAAGAGATGCCATTGCAACCACAGCTACTTATCGAACCATTTGAAAAATGGGCATTGGATTTTGTTGGACCAATCAACGCACCTTGAAAGAAAAAGAAGTATATTTTGGTATGTACTTATTATGTCACTAAATGGGTAGAAGCTAAAGCACTTCCTTTTGCTAGTAAAGATACTGTAGTGTCATTTCTTTTTGAGGATATTTTTACTTGTTTTGATGTGCAAGAGAAATTGTAACAGATCAAGGGACACAGTTCACATCCAGACTAGTGCAGAAGCTTGTGGACCAATACAAAATAAAACATCGGAAGTCAACTTCATATCATCCACAAGCCAATGGACAAGTTGAGTCCACAAATAAAGTGATTGAAGCTGTCCTTACAAAGACTATACATCTACACAGGAAAGACTAGGTGGAAAAAAATTCCAGAAGCCTTATGGGCCTATAGGACTATGTGGAGGAATACTACAGGACATACTCCCTATGAACTTGTTTATGGGAAGCAAGTATTACTTCCAATAGAGTTCCAGATCCAGACCTATAAGACAACAGTCTAGTTAGATCTTGATCTATCAGAAGCCCAGAAGCAAAGGATGACACAATTAAATGAGCTCGATGATATCAGACAAGAAGCCTTTCAGAGGACCAAGTTAGTGCAAGAACAGAGGTCAAGATGGCATGATAAGTACATTAAAGAAAGGAAGTTTCATTCAGGAGATTGGGCATTGCTCTTTGATTCAAAATTAAAAAATTTTCAGGGGAAATTCCAAACCCATTGGCTTGGACCTTATGAGGTTGAGAATATATTTGATAATGGTGTAGTTAGAATAAGAACTATTGATGAAGAAAGAACTCCTCTATTAGTAACTGGACATTGACTCAAGCTTTACCAGAAACCATTAACAAGAGAGGAATTTGTCAAAATATTTCAGGATAATTCAGAACTAAAGATGGTCAAGAAGAATTCTTCTTCTTTTTCACCTTAGAAATTTTCATTCAGTTTGTTTCTTAAAAAAAAAAAAAAAAAAAAAAAAAGAGAAAAAAACTTATATATTTATATATATATATATGAAAAAAATGTATAAACATGAAAACCAATATGTTGTTGGCATGTTTATACAGAAAATTTAAAGTGAAAACCAATTTATTGGCACTTCAAATTTTCTTTTCCAAAAAAAAAATATAATAAAGATCATCTACTAAAGTTTTCTTTCTCTTAAGCTGCAGAAACAACAACTTTCCGCAACTCGTCCAACTTTCTGTAACTTGGACAAGTTTCCGCAACCAAAAAAAATCCCGCAGTCTAATAATTTTGAAGTCTACAAGAGTGCTTAATGATCTGGATTAAAGGACAGTTGACAGTGATGCCCCTGGAGGAGATCAAAGGACAACAAATGAGGTTAGCAACAGAAAATTAAAGGTACTTGTTGCTTTAATTTAACAATAGGGAAAGATATATAGCATGTATGAGTAAGGAAATACAATACTAAAGTGCAATCATTATAACCTAAGGGTAATAGCCGTCTAACGAAATATCATATGCCACCACTCTAAAGGTCATGTCACAACCTTGTGCCAAATCTGCCAAATTAATTATCAAATCATAAGTTTGAATGCACCTAACAATCGAATCCATTTCCATAATCCTCTTGATAACCCATCCATTCTTCCCTATTGCTACACTCCTCTATTCTTTCACAATCACACCATCTTTTTGCCAGCCAGCAAACCTGACCAGTCCCATTTTCCTGTCAAGGTAGCTAATATTTGAGGCAAAGCATCCTTCAGCATGGGGGTAATTGTTCGGATTGAGCCAACATGAAAGCAATTCCTAGAGGGGTACCCACAAACTAGGGAGTTGTTGCAAAGAAGACAATGGCTACAGTTCATTGAGAAGTTTAGCGAGTTCCACAAAGAGGTAACTAAGACATTTGCACGTTCCTTCGATGGAATGGAGGTTGAAATTGGGGACATCAAGCTCATAGTAATGGAGTCTATGATTTCTCAGGCCACCAAGTTTCCAAGGCATGGAGAAAAGTGGTTTAAAATTAGAGGGATTGATAATGAAGACTGGAGGGTTTTCCTTAAGAATCCAAACATGGACACAACGGTCTAAAAAAAAGGTATTCCAAGCTCTACTCTTAAAAATAAATGGAGAAAATTATTTCTTGTGCTTCAGAAGTTTATCACTTGTGAGGGTAGGTTTGGAGAAATGTACTTTTATCATGTTAGAATGATGATGCACTTCTTGGAGGATCATCAGATGAACCTCCCCTATTTTCTCTTGAATAAGATCAGGAAAATGGCTGAAATTGTTCAGAAGAAAATGCAAAGAAAACACCATGTACCATCATGGTCTAGTGAAAATATTGGTCGAATTTCACCTCCGAAGTACAAGGGATGACTGGGAAAGTTTCTTAATAAGGAACCATTTCGAGGAAAAATCCCCAGAAAAACCAAGTAGCAGCATGGCCCTCAGGGGGAGAAAAAGAACCATAGAAATGACAAAGGAACAAGCACCTCAAACTCAGACAGAGGTAACAGAAGAAGAGCTGCCTAAAGTAAAGATTTTGCAGAGAATGAAGAAGGAAAACCCTAGAAGAAAGAAAGCTAGCCCAAGAAAAGAAGAACTCTCATGTATTGAAACCTCTCCTCTAAGAGGAAAATCAGAGAATAAGAGGAGGAAAGTGCAAAAAATACAAACCCCAGGGTTGAGAAGGAGCACAAGGTTGAGCACGACTCAACAAACAACCCCAAAAGCTACATAATACATCAACCTGGAGGAAAATGACCCGATTGAAGAGGAGCCAACAGAAAACACTCCGACAGAGATTGAGCCAATAGAGGATGAGCCAAATGGAAGCCCTAGGGATTCTCCAAAAGGGTCAACAAGATCATCACCACAACCTTACTTCTCACTTCTAGGAAGCCTGATACATAGTCCAAGTATTGGCCTTGCACAACATGAAATATATGACTACATAGAATCACTAGAAAGGAAGGTGACAACAACAAAGGAGGCAATACAGAGCCCTGGAGAAGGAAGCAACCAGGTGAATGAACAATCGGCCTCAAACATCTTGAAGTAGGATATCTTTAAACTAGAAACACTGAATCGGTATCTTAAAAATGAAAATCAAGCCCTGAAGACACATAGTGAAATACAGATCACCAAGAGCGACAATCTAATCCTACATCTAACCTTGTGGCATAAGAAAAACAAGAAGCTGAAGAAAGAGAGCAAAATTATGTAGAGAGAGATAATTAGTTCAAAGTACAAAATCCTAATGAGGAAGCCTAGAATTCAAATCTCTGCCAAAAACAAGAAAACAGTGAAACAGGGAGATAATAAACAAGAGACACAAGCAGAAGACAAGGAAGAAGTGTATGAGGAAATAGAACATCTCCAGTCTGGGGGAATGTAGAGTCTGAAGATTGTTCTGAAAAATAGAGCATCACTTCTAGCTGCAATTGATTACATTGTGGTACTAAACAATGATGTTTTCATGGCGTCAGATGGAGGAAACATGGGCCTTGTGAAAGGTACTATGGCTTCTTCCCCATGTTTAGAATTCTATTGCGTATTCTATCCATGGTTGCATCACGAATTTTATTCATATATGATTGTGCAACAGGGCCACAGGGCATAACTCCCAACAACAGACAAATTCTTCCTTGCTTCCTTGAAAAACATTGCCTGAAGAATATTTTGATGACATTGTGAGGCATCTTCATGATGAATCGCTTGGGCAACCAATATTCAAAATGGAATCAGGGCGTGACATCGTGGATTAACTTTTTCTTGAATGTAAGTGCACTAAACAGTCTGAAGAGCACAGGTAGTCACATTCCTTATATAGTCAAGCCACAAGAATATGATTGAGCAACAATACCCAACTGAGGATTTGTAAACAGTGGATAACATAAATGTCTACTGATCCTAAATTATTAGCTGTCTAGAGAAGTAGAATACTCATGGCTAATTGAAAGTCCTATATATGGCGCTTTGCCTATTCTGATGTTTTTACAGGAGACCACATTTTTTTTTAAATTATCTAAGGCTACAACAAATAGAGTTGTTGCTGAAAATTTGCGATAATTGTTTGCGCAATTCCTCCTGGGACAGTGAAGAGATTGACGGTAGGGCCACTACTGTATATGTAAATTCGCGGATGGGTACTCAATTTGCAAGTCGGTGCTTGGGAAAATATTGCACTTAGAGGTGTAATTAAAAATATATCTAGCTTCCTCAAAGGAAAAGGCAAGCGGGTATATGCAATTAGCAAAATATATGGGGATATTGCACAACAAGACAAGCCTTGTTGTCCCTCTTCGTAGTAAGCCATGTTGGTCTGTTAAACATGAAAAGTAGAAGCAGGGAGGAAATGGTGCTAGCTTATGGAAAAAGGAAGAGAGAACACTTGAATGGTAAAAAATGGGAATATATATTTTCATAGGAGGATGGTTTTTGGAGACTTTGCGTTATAGGGTGGAGAGAGACACACAGATAATGAAAAGGAGATAAGAAACTCTTTTTGGGCGTAGATTAAGACATGGGAAATAATGAAAAGAGAAGATTGAGGAGGAAAGAGAACATCCGGTGAAATGTTGATAGACATATGCTAGTAGAGGCGTTAATTGATCTATATATTGGCATGCATGAATGAAGGAAATAAAGGAATAACAAGTTGTTGTTGAGGAGAAGGAGTCACAGTGGTTGGAAAAGTCCTGTTGGGGATTGCGGGTGGAATCACTATGGAATCCTTGGAATCCTGTGTGTTTGTTTTATTGGATGGAGCATATTCCCTTGAGCACTTCACTACTCAAGCTTTGAATCTAGCATGGGTGTGGATATCTACAAGATATATTATAGTGCAGATTAACCTATGGTTGGGGGGAGAGTCGAAGTCCCTCCTCTAGTTTCCCTTACCTTTGAATAAATAAGATAAGTGTTATTCCTTGTAAATTCTTGTAACATGAATGAACAATGATTATTTCCTATATGTTCAAGGGAGTTTATGCATGCGTACCCGACGGTGTACAACAATCAAGACTTCTCTTATTGCCACATGGCTCATTAGTTATTTTTTCTTAATATGAGTGTGAGTGGTAGCTAACTTGCTTAATGCATGGTGTTTATGGGAATGCTTGGATATCCCAATAAATCATATGCTAGTTATCTTGTATTTTGAAGGTCTAGGCAGCTCATTACCATGACTATAGATTACATGTGATTCCTTTAACAACTACAACAATGTGTGCATGGTTGTGTGTGGATGCTTAAGGTGCAACAACATTGTTGATCAAGACAATGTGTTCATGTATGCCTTAATGAGATGTTCATGTGCTTGTTCTCATGATATGAGGGATTTTGTAATCCTTATGCTATTGGTATGCTTATAGCAATTGTATGGCTCAGTTGGATGTTTAAGTATATATGTTTGTTTATTTATTTGTTGTTGTGGTGTGTAGCTCCCATGATTTTCAATTTATATATATAACATGGAGTCTCTATGACTGGAAGTGGGATTTTTTAATGTGTGAATATGTCTATCATGGATTTTATGTACTTTTCATGTATCATTTACCATTACCTCCTTACTCTTGTAATAACATGATATGCATGGATGGACTAGAAAATTCAGGGAAGAGACCCTACATTCTATGGGTGCACGGTAGAGGCGAGGACCTCATGCCTTGGCATTAAACCTATGAGCTTGATTACTCAACCATTTCTCACAGAGCGAGAGGAGAAAAGGCATAAGGATAATTCTCTAAGCGTTGGTAGGGAATCAACATAAGAGATTTCCCTTCATTTAATGGATAAAATCTTGTCAAACAACTGGAGTTTAGTGGGTGTGTCACCCCAAGTCGCTCCCAGTATATGGGAGCCCCAAGACAGAGAGTCTTTCTATCAGGGGTTGAAGAGTGTTCATGTTGTGGGTCACTATATGGTGTGTTTGGTTGCCTATGAGTCCCAAAAATGTCTTCCTTGCAGCTAGTTTCTTCCTACAAGGAGTATACAAACAAATGAGTGGTGTTAGTGATTAAACATGGACTAACAAAGAATTGAATGGGATGGAAACAATGCATAAAAATAACTAAATTAAAGCTAGACTAAATAACATAAAACACACTTGTGAAGCAAAACAAATAAATAACGAAGTAGGAAAATGATACTCTTTATTGATTGTTGGTGGTGGAAGAGTTAATGACACTTGAAGAGAGTTGCTTGAGAAATGGTGCTCAATAGCTCTCAATAAGGATTTCCCCTTCTCAATCTCTTTTGCAAGCTCTTACTCTCTCAAAGAAGCATAGAAAAATCTCTACAATGGTGGAATTATCCTCACAATGGTATGCTAGATTGCTTTAGAGCAATTTTGGCAGCATAACAATCCACAACTTCTTCTTCTTTTTGGCTCTAAATGCACTTATATTTATATAAAATTTAAACACTCCTTCCCTCCTTTGGCTCATCAATGAGGTTGTTTTCCTCATAAATGAGATGGGAGCTACCATCCTCCTACCATTAAAGTTTATTGGAGCTCAAGGCTTGAATGGTGAGCCCATCATGTCAAGAGATGAAGTGTTTTTCAAGCAAGTCTACATCCCAAGGTGTTGACTAAGCTTCTAGCGACCCTCGTGGCTATCAAAGGAAAAGTCGTGATGTAGTGAATTTTTGTCTTTGTGGCACCCACGAGGGTTTATTTTTTAAGTACAAATTAGGAAATCTTTTTTATTTTTTTACTTTCATAATGTTTCTAGTGAAGAATGTATCCTTTATACATGTTGATCATTGACTCTGAGTTTCTTCCATTGCGTACAAATGAGTGTACCATTTTCTCATAATAAAGTCACAGACGCTGGGAGGCTCAAATATGCTTTTCACACACTAATCCATAATTAATTAAGCCACGGGAAAAGCTTTCTTCCATCATATCATAGCTTGTGGAGTGGTGGTCTTATTCAATTCTAGTGGAAGGCAGGGTGAGATGATAAGGGGACTTCATAAGTGAGGAAATCTTGATGAACCTTGAAGTTCGTTATAATGGTGAAATGTAATTTTACATAAGGGCCCAAGCCCTCGTGGGGCCTAGGATGGGGTTGGCATGTGAGTATGACATGGACTAAATGCGAACGTGGCACATGATAATGTCACATTTGGCATCCAGAATTGACCTTTTTGGATGGCACTGTGGCCTATAACTAAGTGACACATGGTTCGTTCAGAAGAGGCCATGTGGTAGCATGATGTCAACATGACATCATTGTGGGATGATTTCAACATGATGTCATCACGAGTCATAGACCCCAAATGCAAAGGGATTAGATCGCGATAAACAGAGGTTGGAGAACAAGAAATCCACATGGTAATTAACATGAGAAATGTCCTTCATCTGTAGGGCCCTTTGTTGTGGTAGTAGATCAAGGACGGTGGAGGTCATAGATAACGAAGTCGGGGAATGGAAACTTCCCCATTGGCATACAAAAATATGTTTGCCATGCCCCATAGGCTTGGAATCTCACCTTGATTAGTCAAGATGGATAAGAGGCGTGGTTGTTCAATGATGTGGTTGAGGCCACAGCGGAGACCGTTGTTGAGGTGACAGTGCTACGAAGACTAGTTAAGGGGAGGATCCAACACAACGCGGCTTGTTGATGTGGCGAGGAGCTATTAGCTGGACTTTGAACAACCATAGCTTTTGGTTCGGGTATCATATTTCCATAAAACTTATATACTTGGAAATCTCTTTATGAGTTAAATACAATGGTGGATTCCAAAGTTAATTCTGCTAAATTTGGGAAAGGAGGAAATTTTATAACCCATTTCCATAATGAGACTATGGAGGTCAGGTTAGGACAATGTAATACCTCCCACTAAGCTAGTTTAGGCTAAAGGGGTGGGAGGTAGTGTTACAGACTAGTTAAAAAGATAGAGAGAAAAAGATTGGATCACAAGTATTCATTAAGGGGGAGTATGAAGAATTGGCTCCTATTTGTGATGTTTAAATGCATTGTAATGTGTTAATGAAATAGACCAAGCATAGAATTCTGCTTAAGCTTTAGACATGACGAGAAAAGAGACATGGTAGGGATGGATATTAAGTAAGAAATTCTCGGAAAGATTTAGGAAGATACAATTGGATATATTTATGGTTGAACTAAATATCCAATTATGGGATAAGTTTTACGGTCACTTATTGTTTATAAAGGGACCATTTACACAATAAAAAAATCACAATAATGGTTTAATTGAATAGAATTTTGCTCTTAGAGAATTTCTTGAATATAAACTTTTTGTGTCATTTTCTTCATAATTATTTATTAAAATTTTTATAAAAACTAGAAAAATGTTCTTTGATTGATATGATTAAAATTAAGTAATGATTTGTTATTCTTGAGCTTTAATTTACTTTTCCTAAGAATTATAAGTTATTTAAAACTTTACATAAATAATTTTATTAATGATTTAAAATTAAAATCAAAACATTTAAGTCATTAACATATGTTTATTTTAGTACTAGCACAACGAGTTGAGGATGGGCCTTCTTAGCAAGATGACCTAGGATCAAACCTTATGGGGGTGGTTGTGCCTATGCTAAGGGGGAGACATGCTAAAAGAATCCAGTTGACTTAGGGTTGGTGTGGCCTAGGCCGCATGCGATTCTTGGGTGAATTTGACGGATCAATTGTCTATGGGTCAACGGATTAGATGCCTGTAGGTACTGGGTAGTGGTTTCTCAAGCCATGGGTCAAGCCTCGAGGATCATAGACAACTTGCCAAAAAAATTGTTTATTTTAATTTGAAATTTATTAAATATTTCAAAAATAAAAAATTATTATTATTATTATTTCTTTCTTAAAGAAATATCCCTATATTCTACAAGAAGAATACACATATTTTGTTTCTCTTAAAATTATTAAAAGCTCAAAGTCATTACAATAATGTATTCATTATAAGTGAGTAGAGATGATCATAACATCTCCATCAACCAAATTACATTATTATATATATATTTTTATCAATTTCAATAAATATAAATTAATTATAATTTACTAAATTTTTCAAAATCTAAAATTAATATTATTGAAATATATTAAACTTAAAAATTTTTATTTTTATTATAATTTAAAATATTTTATTATGAAAAATTTAAATATTTTTTGGATTTTTTTATCTTATTCTTATATATTATATGAATGAAAAGGTGATTAATGTTAATTAATAATGATATGGTTTATCTTATTTTAAGAGTAAAATATTACCAAGATTTTTTTAATAAGCATTGAGAAAATATTTTCAAGATCACTATATTTTTTCTCACTTGAAAAGTCAATAAATTAAATTAGACAATTTGAGAAATAATGCTTTTCATATTTAATCTTCTTAATTTCTCTAAAAAGTTTATATTTCATTGATGAAATTTGAACAAAATCACTTGGAAAAAAACCTAGATAATTATTATACTATAAGTATTACTTATTTTAATAAGTTGTATTACTAATTCAATTAATTTTAATAATAAATCAATTAATTAATATATAGTATTTTTTTAATCAGATATGTAATGATGCAAGCATTACCGAATCATTTAAATTAAAATACATTTCATTACTTTTTAGTAATACTTATATTTAAAATTTTACAAATAAATTATATATAAATTATTTCAAAAAATTATTATTTTTAACTTTTACAATAAATTATATAAAATCCAATTTTAATAAATTTAATATAATCGAATTAATCAATTTTTATAAGTAATTGTAAACTAAAATTGAAATATAGAACTGCTAATCATGAAAATGATAATAGATATTGCCTTATTGTCAATCAATTTTAATAGAATCAAGTCAATCAATTTCAATTAAAAATTTCCAAAAATTTCAATAATAGCAATAATGCAAGCCCACCAGGGGCATTGACTTAAAGAAAATGCCCATAATGAAAGTGCCACTAATGCTATTAATAAATTTGGTTAATATTCCCATTTCGAGCTGAGAGAGTAACACCATTATTGTGAAGCACCGTTCCACGTTTATGTACGGAAACTCTGGTCTGAAATAAACAAAGGACAACCTTATGGAATCCAGTTTGATACTATAGAAAATTCAATTTGATATTTATGCACTAAGTCTCTATTTGTTTCTTAATATAGTCACCTTTTCGAAGTCCGCTCTGAGTGGTTACCATAAAGAGCGAAAGCACTGTGCGGAATCCTTTACCACCGCCACAATGTTGTGGAACATAAAATAATTGGAATGGTCGGTTTGAGCCAAATCTGACACTCTCCCACCATCAGTTTCTTGATTTAAATTGCTACTAGGAATGGATCTGTGGAAGCAGAAGAAGTTGGTGTATGAATTGAAGAAAACCCATATTCACAGCAACATTTTAGAAATCAGCAACTGGTGCAGTTTGCCTTTTTAGTTTTTTATACTTCAGGTGCAATGAGGACTTGGGCTACGTTCATGCTATTAATGTTGGTCAGGGCCGTGATTAATTATTCATATGCTGAATATACTGATAAACATGGTGCTGATTCGATGGAGCTGGCAGCCCCCACCTGCAAATCCTATGAATGCCCAGCCTACGTGACTGTTCATGAAGATAATGAGTTGGAGATCCGGCGCTATGCTAACCACACTCTCTGGGTCTCCACCTCTGATATCAACGTTAATAATTCTTTCAAACAGTCCACTAGGGCTGGATTCCTCAAGTAATAATAGGATTCGGCCATGTTTTGTTGAGTTTATGTGGATTGTAGATATAATAGGATTCGGTGCATGTTTTATTGAGTTTATGTATATGGTAGATTTTGATATTTAATGGATATGAAATAAATTAGTTTTTTGGTTGAATATATTGAATTTTGATGATTGGTATAATAATGTTATTGTAGTAGTTGATAATAGATACGATTATATAATAATGAAGAGTGGATTTGATTAACTAAATTTAACTGATTGCAGATTTAAAAAATATTTCAGAATAGAGTATGAGCTAGGTTTTTTTTTTTTTTTGAATACATTGAATTTGCAATGAATAATTGATATACTAATGATTCTTATAATGTAATCTTAGTAGTTGAGGATAGATTAGATTATGAAGAGTGGATTTGGTTAACTAAACTTAACTAGATTTCAGATTTAGAAAATATTTCAAAATATACTATGAGCTAGGTTTTCTGGTTGAATACATTGAATTTGTAATCGATAAGTGGTATAATATGTGATTTTAGTAGTTGACTATAGATTAGATTAAATTATCTAATAATAAATGGTGGGTTTGATTAACTAAACTTAACTAGATTACAGATTTAGAAAATATTTTAAAATAAGATAGGAGCTAAATCAACTTTTTAAATTTCATCATATTTGTCAATCAGATTTCAAAATATTTTCTAAATCCACAATCTAGTTTTATGTTAATGGTCGATGGATGGATCTGTGGCAGGTTGTTCGACTACGTACAAGGGAATAATGGGAAACATGAGCGAATTCAAATGACAGCGCCAGTTCTAACAGACGTATACCTGTCGAGCCGAGGCCCTGCGTGCGACTTATCCTTCGTTGTTCGTCTCTCGGTGGCCAAGAAATTTGAAGAGATGGTAGAAAAAGATAATTTCAATAACCAGTCTTTGCATGTAGAGAGTTGGAACGGGTGGTGTGCTGCTGTGAGGAAGTTTGGAGGATTTGCCACTGATGAAAACATTGTTGATGAGGCCCAACGTCTGAAAACAAGCCTCCTCGCCACCCATTGGGCAAAGTTTACCAACAACACCTATAACAACAAGTGTGTGCCCAAGGATGAGGAGCTTCCATGGATATTTGATGTTGCCCAATACAATTCTCCTTTTGAAAATGAGAGCAGGTCTAATGAAATCTGGTTCACTTGGGATACCTCCACGGATTCCAAATGCATATAGAAAAAGATTACCATTACCTAGCATGTGTTTAATAAGATGTACCATATAGGTGGCTTTCCATTATATGTATTATATGTTTCATTTTACTTCTACATAAATCTCACTTCGCCATGTGCCCATTGTTCAACGATCCTGTAATTTCACATAAATCCCATAGTATAATGGTTGAACTTTTTGTTATTTTGGTTAGTTATATCATCACTCATAGCCCATTTGGACTGATTATTATGTTCATTTCCACTTTATTTTGGAGAGGTTACCCTGCGCTGCTTTGATGTTGGACTATCTATTTGTAGTATGTGTATATGTATGTTTGATTGAACATAGAGAATTGAACATGTGAAGTATAAAAGGGTGGGATTCATACAATCTCTCAATATATTATTAAATTCTAAAACATTTTCATATGCATTTGGAATACAAATTTCATAATGAATTTGACATAAAATTATTTTTAATATTTAATGAGTTAATTAAGAATATTTTACAATATGCCTACATATATGAATTTTAGATGGAGGGAGATTTGTTGAATTTTAGATGGAGGGAGATTTGTTGATTTGTTTTTTTAATTGAGGGTTTTGATTAATTTCAAGAGAATATAATTAGCATATATTTCTTCTTAATGTTTATCAACTGTTGTAGTGCATTGCAGAGTTTGTTAGGTTGCATTGACTTTTAATACATTTAAAACATTATATTTGTGCCACATGGCTCTCCACCCACCAATTTCCTAGGAATTTGAGATTATTCCAATTCTAATAAGTTCCCCCATGTTGAGATTGTTCCAGTAGTTCTTCAATATTATTTATAGCATTAATTTATATGTAAGCAAATTTTATTTAGCAAAATGGTCCATTACTTTTAATAAATAAAAAAATTAGATTTGAGCCACGTGGCTTCCCACCCACCAGTTTTCTAGGGATTTGAGATTATTTCAATTTTAATAAATTCCTTCATGTTGATATTATTCAAATTCTACTAAGTTCCTCATTATTATTTATAACATTCATTATATATAAGCGAATTTTATTTAACAAAATGGTCCATTACTTTTAATAAATTTTAAAAATTATATTCGCTCCACGTGACTCCCCACCCACTAATTTCTTGGGAATTTGAGATTATTCCAATTCTAATAAGTTCTTCATTATTTTTGTAACATTCATTTATATATAAGAAAATTTTATTTAGCAAAATGGTCCATTACTTTTAATAAATTTAAAAAATAATATTCGTACCACTTGGCTCCCCACCCACCAATTTCCTAGGGATTTGAGATCATTCCAATTCTAATAAGTTCCTCCATTGTTGAATTGAGGCCTCTGTGATCCATATCAATTTTATGAGAAAAAGTTCTTCGGCATAAATCACATGAAAGTACATTTGTCCATGCGTTTCGAACCATCAGGACAAGTTGAATAATCAAATTATGGCTGCATATTAAATAGGGAGAGTAGATCATCAAACAGCTAGGTTTGACTGAAAAATGACTATACTAAAAAATGGTTATATTAGATTATACTGGATAAACGGATAAGATTGACCAAGGATAGCTAGATTTGACTATTTGTTTAATTATATAATATTATTATGCTAAAACAACTATTATTTTAATACCTATCATATGTTATTTAAGTGAAAAGTTAACCATATTTGAGTTAACAATACTACTAAGGAATATTTATAATAAAATTGATTGAAATGTTAACATATAATAATATATCTAGGGAAAATAACTGTTAGTAATCGAAATGATTTAATAATAACTAATATTATATTATTATTATAATAATGTTATAGTATTAATCTTATTATTAATGTCTTGTGTAACTAATTAATATAAATTTAATAGATCTATGGATATTATTAAATGTAAGGATTTAACATTAACTAGATCCCTTCAGATTCCTTCAGATTAGTCATGAAAAGGGAATATCTATACTAATATTTAACAATATATTAAAAGTAATATTCGATATGATAATGGTATTATTCTTACTATCAATGGTTAAGGTATCAATTTATTAGTAATCTAATAGGAACTAGTATTACTAGTTCTAGCGAAATTAGTAATTGCAAGGATTTATTGTATTGGTATTATTAAAATAATAGTGTTATAATAATAATATTTAATTAAGGGATTGGTAACTAATTAATATAAATTTATTAGTAAAGCCATCTACTTAGAACATAAATTTGCTATTTAAATATCTTACACTATATAATCTAACTCTTTAAGAAAGGAATGAAAAGGATTGTAAGAAATCAAGGAAGAATTCCAATGCGGATCAAAGAACTCTTGCTAAAGAAAGACAGTTAAAGGATATTAAGGGGAAATCTCTAGAACAAGCTATTAAAAGAGGGAGGGGAGGAAGGGGAGGAAACGACTAGGAGGTGAGGGCTAGGACCAAGCGACTATTGATCTTCCAACCGTCATCTCTATTGAGATTGCTTGGTCTCCTTTCAATCTCAATGGCTACCCTAAATTTTCGGTGATGGAACTGCGAAACTCTAGCAATAACATTGGCCTCCTCAATACAGACGTTTGGTCTTCTCCACATGCTCCGCTAGTGCGGAAGACTTGGTTCTCCTATGTTTAAGATCAGCTGCCTGCTCACTAATTCTTTGAGTAATGGAGCGTCTAGTCTCACCAATATAGGGGGTCCCACAAGAACAAGGAAACAAAAGCCTCAATTCAAAGAAAAATTGATCTCTGTCATGTTGGTCTTCATCAACACTTATTCCCACACTGAAGTTTCCCCGACAACACTTTTTCATCACCACAATTTTTGAGCTTCCCATTCAACTCATTTAAGACATAGTTGCCTCTGACCATCTTTGATGAACTTTGTATAATTGAAGTTTCTTGATCTCCCATCTATCAGAATGGACAAACTCCCATCTATTAGAATCCATAGAACTACACTTTTAATAGTTGCATAAGTGATTTATCTGAATATTAGACATATTGGACAATTAATTATCCAACTGACTTTTTTAACATATACACTTACATACATATTAAAAAACCTGTAACAAGCATCGAGTAACTACAAAATACATTAATATATAACATAACTAAGTCAATAATATGTTCTCTCAACACCAAAAAAATTATATAACTAAGTCAATAATGTGTTCTCTCAACACCAAAAAAAAATTAAAACCATTACTTAACTATATTTATCTGTTAATTAATTAGCCTTTTACGCACTCAATCAATACTACATAAAATTTTCAAACTAGCTGGCTCGCCACCTTGTATTGTAAGAATACATGCCAAAGTTACCCAAACCAATGTCCTTTACGAGCTTATAACGATCATTGCCCCCTATAATTGGCAAGTTATGTATTAACCTCTCCTCATTCCATTGCTCAGATTTGAATTCTTTGTTTCCATTTAAAATATCTTAATGTGCACACTTTCCACTGAATTGTAAAATACTCATAATGTGTTGCTCTACGACAATTGCTCGGATCACTTTTCACGCTAACTCTTTCACGCTATTATGCGAACTCCGCAAACAACTAAAGCAGTGGAACTCTGTCTCAATGTCATACGTATGTTGAAACGCACCATAAGGACAAATTGCCAAATAAAATTGATTCTGAAATGAAATGATATTTTAAAATCTACCTGGTTTATGAGATCATTAGTTTTTTGTTTTTTTCTTTTTACTATTTATTTTTTTCAGATTCACTAAAAACAATAAAAAATAAAAGAAACTTTTATAGAAACATTGGATTAGCCTGTGGCCGAAAAGCATTAGATTGGCTTGATCACAACTAGTTGGCTGAGAAGGATGACTTCGAGGAGAAATTGAAAGATATGGAACTCTTATCTCAAACAACAACAGAATAGAACGAATTGTGCAAGAATTAACCAACCTTCATCAATCTAATAATTTACAGCCCTGCAATTCCAATACACTGGCCGACGACTTCCTTCAAAAACGCTACAGAGAGTATGAGTGGGAAACATAAAAAGGCCACCTTCAAAATCAGATAAAAATGGGCAGTGGGAAATATATAATACAAGCATTTGGGAGTCGGTGAGAGATCCATGTAACATATATCAAGAATAGACATTACATTTTGACCAAACGAGAGTCCCAACATTTCCTTCGTGCGCTGGATTATGAGTATTAGTGGCACATTGTAAATATGTAAACCGAGTATGTTGAACAATATGATGGCATCAGAAATATTTTTAAAAGTAACAAGCGGAAAGATGAAAATTTAAAAATAATAAAATTTGCTTTTGAGTTTTATTGTAAAATAAATTGATCAATACATCACTTTTAGTGTCCCTATAAACGGATGAAGAACGAGGTGAAAAAGGTAATATACCGAGCAAAATTTTAAAATAATAAATATTTGTTTCTGAGTTTTAGAGCAAGATAAATGGATGACAAGACCCCGGGATACAGGTAATTTAGCAAACAAAATTCAATGATTTTTATTTTTTATTTTTTTAATTATAAAAAAAGGGCTGGAATAAA
>APFE031582892.1:214815-255498 GCA_000404065.3 Pinus taeda | reverse complement strand
TGGGTTTATAATATCAAAACCTTGGGTTCAATATTATTCCACTGTCATTATATTATCAATCCATTGGGTTTTTAATCATTTAGGTTTTTAGCATTAATTCCTTGGGTTTATTATTCCCTTGGGTTTATAATATCAGTCCCTTTAGGTTTTATATAGCTTGCATTTATAATATTAATCCCTTGGGTTTATAATACATTTGGATTTTAAAATTAATCCCTTCGGTTTATAACATAAATCCCTTGGGTTTATTTGGTTCATATTTTTAGGGTATAGTATTATTCATAGGGTTAGAATATTAATACTATGGCTTAATATAAATCCTTTGGGTCTATAATCATGGTCATCCATGGTTAACGATGGTCCAATGTCATAATGTGTCAAAGATTGTCTCAATATGAAAATCAACCATGATCAACCATGGTCCAACATCAAATTGTGACAAACATCATCTCAGTATGAAAATTAATGATGGTAAATCAAGGTCAGGCATGTTTATTTTAGGGTTTATAATATTTATCTCAGGGTTTTATACCTTTGGTTTATAGATTTTATCGCTTGGGTTTAATATTATTCCCTTGCAATGAGCCACTATAGATATTGGATTGTCTTGCAAAAATGTAAGGCAATGCGAGAAGAGATTAGTTGGAAAGCATGAATGGTCGTGATCATTATATTGTTGATTTGAATTGGCGCAACTTTTGTCATTGATCTTGTTGTGTCTTGGAAGAGACTAGCGTTTAATAAATGTGTTCTAGTGGAGCGTTTAAAGTTGAATTTCCTATCAACAACATTTATTTAAATTTTTGTTTGATTTTCATTAAATATTTATTTCATAATTACTTCATTTTTTTATTAAATGATTACTTAGTATAATTTAAATGATTATTAATATAATTGGTATGTTTATATCTTTATTTAATTATTATATTTATTATTAAATTAATATAATAATATATTATTAATTATTAATAATATGGTTCTTATATTTATATTAATATTATTGATAATAATATTAATCACATTAATTCTTAATATTATTGATAATTGATATATGTGTTTGATATGGGCCTATCGACATTTATCAACCACATTTATTAATGTGGTTGTGCTAGTGGATTAATAATGTGAGGTATTTAACTTGTATAATTCATTGTGCCTTTGCATGAAAAAATTGCATCCCTAGGAAGTTTATGTACAACTAACCACTTGAGGGCCCACAAACCTTTGGTATTTCATATTCTAGTGTTATTTATTTATGTTAGAAGGTCATTCTTTTGGCATGTTGTGATAGCATCTTCAAATCTTGGTCAAAATTTTAATTTCATACCCTCAATACTTTTGAATTTTTTGACCCGTGCAACAGACCTAAACCTTCGCACGTGTGACAAAAATTAGGGCAGAAACTTTGCACATGTGGCAAAATTATCTCTCCTTTGACCTTTGCTATATCTCCTTTGAAATTCACTCTTCTTGCTTGACTTTCTCCCCAATTTCTCTATCTTATTGGCATAGGAATCAAAGTTATTAATGATGATCCAAATGAGGTGGAGTTGCACTATATTTATACACATCCAGGAGATCAAATGGGTCGCTTCCAAAGCTGATTTGTCCAAGCAAGGCCGACTTGATCTCATGGGACAAAATTGACTATTTTGACACAAATAATATTATTTTTCCACTTTATTTCAAAATTCCAAATGAGACTTGACTCTAGTACAGTAGATTGGCTCATGACAAATATTATTTTGACTCAATAATAATAAATTATTTTTCTTCTTTTACTTTTACATGGAAAATAAAATGATACAAGTACAATGATAATTACGAAGATCAAACCTACTTACATTTTCCAACGTGTTCTTAAACATCTTTTGGTCCAATCTATGGTTTCTCATGGATACCAAGTTGACCAAATTGATTTCCTTTCCTCCTCATTTAGATGGACAAACATAAGTGGTCAACAATATGATTGTGCATATCTTGCACATGTACAACTCCAAACATCCATGTACATGGGATGAAATACTTCCATATGTTCAACATAGTTATAACATATCCCTCCACAACTTTGTTGGCCACATTTATTTTTAGAAGTGCTTAGGGTTCCAACCATTAGCCCCAACTAATCTAGGTATTCCCATTTCATCTTCACTAGTAGGTCCCTCCCATATTCAAATCGAGGTAGATAGGGAAACCAATTTTTTTGAATGGGTCCAACACCTACAACAACAGATCCATGGTATCCCACAGAAAACCAATGACAATTACAAGAAGTGACATGACCAACATAGGGTTCCACATAAGTTTCAAGTTGGTGATAGGGTGTGGTTACATTTATAGAAAGAGCACCTCACAGGCCCCAATAGAAGGCTTATACCAATCTAACATCATGGGCCTTATACAATCATAAATGTTGTGGGTGAAAATGATTTTGAATTGAATATTCTGGGCTTCCTTGGCTTTCACCCAATATTTAATGTGGATTGCTTAGACCATAATTTCCACCTTTTTTGTACATGTTGGAGGAAGTTGAGCAACTAGCCCTGACAAAACTCAGTATTGATTGCATTAAATAGGCTACAATGGATTGGATCATGGACACCAATACAAAATATACTTGCCAATAACACATATAACTCTATTGGGTTGTCAAATTAGGGCAACTTCTTCACCAAGGAAAGTGGCTCACTAGGAGCCAAATTCAGTAGAAGTTTCCCCATATCATGAGGGGACTTGATGTAATAGATACCATTACATATTAATGGGGGAGGAATGATTCAGGTGGATATTATGGCCACCCATCTCTTCTATTGTCTCAATGGTTGTTTATCTTCTTGAAAGTTTTTCTATGAGTTTTGGGTCTCAAAATGATGGGACCACTTTGAGGCACTAAATGATGTCTTTTATAAATTTGAGGGGCCAAAATTTGTATTCCTCAAATAGTTCTTTCTAACAATATATTGTGTTCCCCAAATATATATTATATGCAAAAGATGTGCCCTCAATAAGTTGATGTACCAACTAACCACCTTGGGGTATGCAAATTTTTTGGCATTACATTTTCTAGGGTTAGGTATTTGGACCTCTATGGTTTTTTACTTATGTTTAAAGGCCATTCTTTCGGAATATTGTGATATATTTTGCTAATGTTCATAGCCTCCATCTCTCTCTGTTTATAGATATCTACCACCATTCTCGCATGTTTCTATTCTACAGTATTTTGCTATTTGATTTATTAATAAAAGTTGGGTTCTCACCATATTACAGTGCCTTTTGTTACATTTCTCTCTATTTATTTCATTTCCTTTCCTTCCTAGATTAATTTAACTCACATTCATCCTAACATTTATGTTGTTGTTGGTGTGGTTTTTTTGTTTTATGCAAGATTAATGATAAAGCCACTAGAAAGATGCAAAGAAAACAACTCTTTACATTAATGATAACTCTCATTTTGTTATCAAATATTATCAAAGTTGATATCCATTGGTCGACTTCGCCAACACTTGTTAGGTAAATGACAACAATGATAGAAAATCCACTTTAGTTTATGTGTTTTGCTTCAATACTAGACCTGTGATTTGATCATGCAAGAAACACCATGTAATATCTCTATCGACTATGGAAGCAGAAAATCATGGAGTTTTTAGTGCAGGGATAGAGGTAGTTTGGATTCGTTAACTCTTGGGAATTTTTGGGTTTTGTTTTAAGGCCTCAACTACTATTTATTATGACAATTAGAGTGCAATTCAGGATATAGACAATCATGTTGCACACAATAAAGTGAATCATGTATTCATACTCACTACTTAATTAGTTGGTTCAAGAGAATATTTTCACTCTTGTTTATTAACGTAATTGATGAATAGCTTGTTAATATATTTATGAAGTTGTTAGTTGAAGCCAAGTTTGAAAGCTACATGGTTTGTTTTTCCTTCAAGAAGCTACAATTTGTTTTCTTGAGGGGGTACGCTCTGCAAATGTAATTTTCACTTCTTGAACCTCCAGAACATTGTGTTAATGAGGGGTTGTTGGAACCTAAGGTTATGTTGGTTCATCAATTCTATAACTTTTGGAGATAGTGACTGGAAGGATCAACTAACTATTGAAAATAAATTGAGTAGTCGACTAGAAAATAAATCAAGTGGTCAACCAGAGGATTAGTTGACCGGTTGGTCAATGGGTTGATCGAGTAATCAACTAGTGGATAGTCGAACAAGTTATCGACTAGTAATACCATTGATTGGGTTGTTATAGGAATCAACTAGATGGTCAAGTCGACTCGAGCAATTGAATAGCTAATGAGAAATGAGTTGACTTAACATTTGGCTAGTTGAAAAAATAATGCAAATTTCACAAAAAAAGGTTGGAATGATCAAATTTTATTTTTAATTGAATCTCCCATACTTCAAGGAATTTTGTTAGATTTCAAAAATATAAATAAAGGATCCTATGGATTGAATATGTACTATGATGATGAGTATCATGAATCATTATTTTATTATTATGCAGTATGATGTTCCTATCACAATGCACTATGCTTGAGTGCTATAATGATGCCTTTAGAAACCACCCATCATCTTGGAGTAGTATTTATCTTATATAATTTTCTTTATATTCATTTATCCATTTTGTATTCATGGGTTCCCCTCTCTTCCCAATAGTACATATGGTGAAACTTCCAATATAGTTATTATGGGATATTTAAACTAGTCAAAACATTCTGCTTTGGTTGGATTAGTAATGGCCCTAAACTTGTTCATGATTGAAATAAAATCATTGCAACTTGCAAATAATTTATTATCCAAGATTGAAAAGTCTATAAATTAATTACTCATTACTTTGTGGATACTAGATTATGACATTGGAGTAATATCAATCTGTTGGATTTCCTTATTAATCATTTTATGAAGAAAAATTGGACATAATTGTTGGTAATAATTTCACTAGTTCTCTTGTTCCATATTTATATAATGGAAGTGTTAGATGAGGAGCCTTATCTAAAATTTTCTCCACAGTCTTATTAATACTAGCTACTACTTCAATGGTATTTGGTATAGATATTTGTAATCCACTATTTCCATTTTTCCCTCAAATCATCATTTATAAACATATTTTTGTAATAGTATAAAGTTCTTCATTTTATACCATAAGCTTGAAATGATGCATTTTGACAAAGGAAATGTTATGAAAACTTTATTGTCAATAAACATCTCTTAATTATTTCTCCTTATCTAACAATAGGGAAATTTAATGGTGGAGAATTTAATACAAAGACTTTTCTTAAATTTGCATTCATGAGACGTAGCTTCCTACTGCCCTCTACCATTAGCTTAAATGGAAATTGATAAATACAAAAAAAAAAATCATAGCAAGATGTAGTGCCATTTTTTCATAGAATAGTCTTTGATAAAATGTTTTAACATATTTTTTATGGTCCCGAGGAGGGTTCCTAGGAGTCGGCATTACCCCCCCCCCGCCTTGATATGATGTTAGCTCACATGAAAGGGGGATAAGGGTCCCACTGTAGTTGTTGCATTGCACGTTATCTCGTCACTTCATCGATCATGGCTCAGAGCTAGCATAAGGTTAAACATCATTTAAATATTGCAAGTGGCATAGGGAGGCACAAGAGGACTCATCAAGAGAATGCTATCATACTAGAAGAGTTGGAGGAAAAGAATGACAATATAGACCACAAGTTGACCATTCTAGCCAAGAGACTAACCAACATATCCTTTTTCTCTAATGAAGATAGTTACTAGCTAGTGTGGATGCCTGGAGATTGTGCCCAAAAGTTGTTATGACTCACTATTTTTTTGCTTGTAGCACTAGTAGTATTTTTTGTCTTCTTACGTTGATGTATGTCAAGGTTTGGCACAACTAACCTATTCTTATAAGTTTCTATTTACAATATGCTCTAGTTAGATGAGGTCTTAGCAAACTCAAGACTCTACAATTATGTTCTTGGTCCAGTTTCCATCTCGGCAGACCAGTAACAAATAGTTTTTAGTTTATGTAATCCTCATTTGACATAATGCAAAGTGCCTAACTCCAAAAAGAATAAAATCTTTTAAGGATTTACTTTTAGAAGATGATTCCTATCTTGTTATTTTACTACATTTGTGGCCTTGTTGTCACAAATTTTATATCAGTGCAATCTACAGTATTTATAGTAGATATACCTTGTATAGAGGAAATAAGCCAAATGCTTTACAAACGTTGGGACTTGTATCCTTTACAATTTTTTAATATCACATCTAAAGGAACATCACTAACGTCAAAGAAGTGGTTTGTAGGCCATCTATAAAGGGAACCTTATAATAAACAACATTTATGACAATGGTTAAATACCTTTTAGATCAAAACTCCAAATACATTACTATTTATTGGCACAAAGAGCACCACTTCTCCTTCTAAAACATTTGAAATTACTCCCCATGAAGTATAATTTGAATTTGAATAACATTGATGGACTAGATTCATATTTTCTCCCACAAACTTAATGTTGTGATTTTGGTTCATTTATGTTTCTAAACCTTCAAACAGGTTAACAACTTCAACACTTAAGATTGAAAAAGTATTGATTTTTGAATCTTATTATTGGCTAAGATATATAACTACCGTCTTAAACTTAATGAGAAAATATGACAAGGAAACACTAGTTCCTTCACTTGTACACCAAATGAGAAATATCCCAAAAGCTTCCCTTCAATAGATTCATTTTCATCCATATTTGTGTAATCTCTTTTATCTAACCATCTTTTTAATATTTGACTTTTCTAAGAAGGAAATCTAACCTAGATTCATGTGGAATATTTTTAGCTCCTTTGTCATAATTGACACTAGTTATCTCCTTGACCTTAGCATGTTGTAGAGAGCACTCATTGTAGTTACCAATCCATGATGCACCCCATTCAATAAAAGCACACGTTTCTTTTGAAAATGTTTCTAAACCTCTTGATGCATGTGAAAATTGAATATCTCCATTTAAAACCCTAGTAATATTTACAATGACACATTAACCATGTTTGATGTCACTGTTGTGTAATTGGTTTCTTCTTGGGTAGGGAATTCCTTCATCAAATTTCAATCAATTGAATAAAAATTATACTTATTTTTTAGAAACTAACATTCAAAGAATAGGTAAAATATTAGGGGCTAAATTTCACCCATAGGATGATTTTTTATGTGTTTTTCAAAGAAGGATTCACCACTTTCCATTTTTTCTAAAATAATTCACCCAAATTTTATAGGATAAAAACATTTTACTCTAAAAGTCACCAAATCTCCAAATCCACCTTAATTCCATATCTAGATTTCTCTAGCACAATTTTTGTTGAGAGGGATCCATGGAAGGGATCCCTATCAATGATAATTTTATGCTAGTGGAATGGTCATCCCTTCCTTGATATCCAACTCCACAATATTAATATTCTAGAATAAGGATTGACCAACCCTTTCCCACTTGATGAGAATACTATACCGAAGGAATAATTGGTTATTTGTTCCCTATCTCCCCATTTATTAGAATAATAATGTGGAAGATGGGTTGATTGAATTTTCCCTAGGATCTCCCTTGGAAAGAATACTAGGATATAAAAAGCTTCAAATAACCCTTCCTTGGGCCCCTCTTCAATGATAATACTATGTTGGAGGAATGATCAACCAACCCTTCCTTGAGCTTCCTTTTAACAAGAATACTATGCTAGACTCATGGGTTAACCAACCCTTCCCTAGGCTCCTATTCAATGGGAATTCCATGCTAGAGAAAGGATGACCTACCCTTTGGTTGGATATCCATTATCATGAATACTATGCTAGTTGAATGGTTAGCTAAGACTTTTCTTGGCCCGCCATTAATGACAATATGATTCCTGAGGAAGGATTAATCAACAATTCTCTTTATCCCCCTTTAATGAAAATACTAGTGTGGAGGAAGGGTTATTATTCCCTTCTTGGGTATATCCCTTACAATGGTATTATTCTAGAGTAAGGGTTAGTTAACCCTTCCTTGGGTCACTTGGATGAGAATACTATGCTATAGGAAAAGTAAGTTGCCCCTTCCCCAAGCTCCCCATTAATTAGAATTCTAGGTTGGAGGAATGATCTACTAAACCATCCATGGCCCCTCTTTCAATGAGAACACTATTTTGGAGGAAGAGGTGGTTGACCCTTCCCCGAGCTCTCCATTGATGAGAATTCAAATTTAGATCAAGATAATTTAACTATTTCCATGTATCATCATTGATGAGAATACTATGTTGAGTAAAGGGATTATTAACCCTTCCTTGGGCTACCTATATATGAGAATTATGTGTTGGGGGAAGGGTCAATTAACACTTCCATGGGCATTCTTATAATGAGGATACTAATGTGGAGCCTTGTATGAAGGTGTGTGTAACACTTTCTTAGGCACCTTTTGTAATGAAAATACTAATATGGAGGAAGGGTCATCCTATACTTCCTTGTCTTCCCCCTTGATGTGATATTATGTTAGAGGAAGGATTAATCAACCCTTCCTGAGGAACCCTTGGACGAAATATTGTATAATAGGAAGGGTAGGGAGAGCATTCCTTGAATCCCCCCTTGATGAGAATTTTATGTTAAAGGTCAAGTAGCCCTTTATTAAACTCCCATTAAACATGAACCTCAAGATTTATTTCATGAGAATTTATTGTTATAGGAAGAGTCAAGTCACCCTTTTTCCACCATCAATGAGAATTATATGCTAGAGAAAGGGTCAATTTCCCCTTCCTTATACTACTCCTCTATGATAATTATATCCTAGAGGAAGGATCAACTAACCTTTCCCTTAGGTCACCCTCCATCAAAATATTATCCTCAAAGAAGGGTTGGTTGACCTTTCCACCAATTTTCCTTTGATTAGATACCAATGTGGAGGATAGTAGGTCAACCCTTATCCAAGCTTCCCATCAAAAAAAAATATTATGCATGAGGAAGGGTGATGTACCTTTCCCTTAGATCCCCTATGACAAGAAAATAATGTTGAGGAAGGTTTGGCTAACCCTTCTTTAGTCTCCCCCTCGAAAGGGAATACTATGTAAGAGAAAGGGTTGGTTGAGCCTTCGTCAACCCTACTTTAATTAGAATATTATGCTAGATGACAAGTTAACTAACCCTTTCATTCCCATACCACTCACAAGGATATTAAGGTGGAGGAAGGGTTAATTGACTCTTATAGTGATCCCTTTACAAAAAATTATTATGGTATATAAAGTGTTAGATAACCCTTCGCCATGGTCATGATGAAAATAATACTAATGTAGGGGAAATGACAGTTTATCATTTCCCTAGTTCTCCCTTGATGGAAATATTATGATAGAGGAAGGGTTAGTTTTCCCTTCCTTGGGTTACCCCTATATGAGAATTATATGCTAGAGTAAGGGTTGGTTGAAATTTCCCTAAGTCACTTGAATAAGAATATTATGCTCAAGATGTTGATTTTTCATGGCCCCTAGATCTAGTCCCTAACTAGATCTTAGCACAAAAACACACTAGGAATCCCAACAGAAAAACACTTTGCACAACATAAATATAACAATGGTGAAATCAATTAAGTGCACATATTTATATGGACCAAATATAAACCTTTATCAGTCCATTAATAAAGAATAGGTAGGGCTCCCGTACTAGAGATCATGGCCCTTTAGATATCTGATACAACTAGTATAAAATATAGTATAAACAATCTAGGGCTTGATATCTAGTCCATTAGACCTACGATCTACCCAACACAGCAAGAACAAAATGACTTGACTTACTTGTTGTAGTAGTCTTTTTTCTCCAACCCTTTCTTTCCTCTTTTCTCACTATTGTACCTTGTTGTAGCTTTAGCCCTTTAATTCTACAGACTTCTCGTTGTCTGTTGGCCTACTCCTTTAGGCCAAATACTTTAGCCAATATTAGATGCCCACTTCCAATTGATCTGGCATATTCTAGATTTTGGTCTTCCTACTTTAGAACTCAAACAACCCTCAACAACCTTCTTAGATCCTACTCCAGTTAGCCCTATGCAACCCTACTAGGAACTCAATCCACCTCTACCATCCTGGCATCTCCTCCAATAGCTTCTTGAGTCCGGGCTTATCCATTTAGCCCACAGACTCCTAGTTGTACTACAGTAGATTGTTTCTATCTCCCTCCTATTAGATCACTTCCTTCTTCCATGATATCAACAACCTTAACTCAAGTCACGACCTACTTGCATAGGTCTAAACTAACATTTAATCTCCTCCAAAAGGCCTTGTAGGTATCCTACATGTTTCGGGCTTAACCAAACCACATTCCAACCCTTCTACAAGGTTCATATCCCCCTCTACCACCTGTGGATGCCCTTGGAAAACCTCAGCCTACTCTCCTTTCCACATGTGTTGCTATAACAACCCCTCGAATGCCTTCTAGTGCCTACGACCTACCATAGGTAACCTTCTCCTGAGCAATGTTACCCAAAAAAGGGTTGTGACCCTCTCCTCGATAACTTGTCCGTGTAGCTTTCTCATGCAGCCTTAACAATGGCCTCCCCAACCAATTCTAACCACCTTAGGTCTCATTCTTGTAGCCCATATGGTCGAAACTAGGCCACCTAGTGCCCTCAACCTCCAACAGTCTAGCCTTGACCTACCTTAAACCACATAGAGTAGCCTCGACCCCTAGATCGAGGCCTCAACCTCCATGACAGAACACTACTCAGCCTCCAATAGAAAACATCCTTGTTGGGCTATCCTCCAAGGCCTGCGACCTCTCTCTAGGGTTGTATTTGCACACAAATGAGTCATTTCACTTGTGTATCTTGAGCCTCTCCTTTGGCACTTATTTATAGTTTTTCTTTTAGGGTTTCTTAGGCCAAGGCCCTAGTTCTTTAGGGTTTTTATTTCTTAACCCCTCTGAATAAACAATTAATTTCTTAGGTCCCAAACCCACAACTTTGGGTCCAAAACCCCATCTTTGGGTAAATTTCCCAACCAACCTTTGCTGGATTTCTTTTTCTCAGAAATACCTTTTGAGCTACCAAAAATACTAACACAAGGAAAGAGTCATGTTTTGGCCTCAATAACCCCCCAAGCCATTTGACTTGGGGCCCAACTTTTTAAATTTTATCAAGGGCTTGTTCCTTGAACCTTTCTTAACCTTTTTGTTATTCTTTTACATTAATTTGATTATTGTATGTTGATGATTAGGATTGCATTGATTGCAAGCTTATTTGATAATAGTTTGTAGTAGTTACATTATAAGATTGATTTTTCTTACAAGTTTGCCTTATACTCATTCATTGCATTTCATGCATCTTGATTTAAATGGTTGCGTACCACTTGGGTTTAATTGGATATAATTTACTTTAGCACACAATGCATCCTTCTCTAAGGTCATAGACGATGCCTTATATCGTAGATCAACTTAGGATCAAGTTTTAGGAAAAATAGGTAATTTCACCAAAGTACTAGGTATGATGTGCATTGAGGGTGAAGTGACCTCTCTTGTGAGTTAAAATCTTTTAGATGTTTGAGTCATGCTAACATTAACCAACACCTTAAAATCCTATACAACATAGATATTGGACAAACTAACAAAATTGAATTCAGGTAAAACAATATTCTGAATGGGGTTGGACTTTTATTAAGGAATGCATTTGCATGTAGTTTTTAGGTAACACTTGAGTTGACAATTCAACTCCTAGAAAAGGTTGATTTCTTGGGGAGTGTGAACCAAACACACAATTGAAGGAATTCAAATTTGAGGTCTAGAGGTATAACATGTGTTTATCCATGAGTTGTAGACCAGTTGACTTGTGTGGGGTTTATTCTTCATTAGGTTATTGGTTCAACTCTCATGGGGAGAGATTGAGGGTGGGACGCCCCTATGGGGGATAAAAAATTGTCCCATAGGGTGTATAGGCTTAATTGAGCCTCGCAAAACTCTGGTGAGAATGCCTCATAGGTGTGCAGATTGTTCTTCCATCCAACATTAAGGTTGGTCTCAACCTACGCCCAGTCTAGTAGGGGGGAAATATGTGTTTATGGTCTCTCGTGAAATCACGTCATTTAGCACCAACATTTATAAAATCTATATAGATAATTTTTTGTAGAGATATGCGACCATTTATTCCAAAACCTTACCTATCTTATACAAGCTAAAAAATGAGTCATTTATTGATACATATGGCTTGTAAGTTATTGAATATACTAGTAGTAAATAAATTTTATCCTTACCTCACCCAAATTACCTTTATTAATAATTAATTCAATATGATTTAAAAAAATCAAATACATATAATAAATTATAAATTTATAAAATCTCTAGATACACTCATGAGTTAATTAACTAGTCTTCATTTAAAAAAAAACTTAATTGAATAATTAGTACATTTGATTTTTATATTAGTCACTCCATTTTTCATTTGAAGATAGTTTACCATCCAATGAGCAATACTTGGTTTACTTTGCCTCTAAGGGGTAAATGATTTTAAGTCAAAATTTTTCTTTTAAATTAGCCAACTAAAAGTTTGTTTTTAATTGGGAATACTCAAAATTAGGTTATCAAAGTTTAATTAAACTGAGGTTATCAGAGTTTAATTAAACTCTACTTCAAGGACTCTATCTGAAGACATTTTCAAAAGTGTTCATATGACACCTTGGAAAATTTCCGATGGCCGATAATTGAAATATTCCGATGGTGATTATGCTCCGTTGGCTCATTTACAAATTTTTTCATGAAATTTTGATTCCATACCCTCTCATGATTTGACACGTGCACTATTGGTTGGTGAATGAAATTCCCGACACATGCTTGACAAGATTATGCATGTGGGACTAGTCGGAATCATATTATTTTGTATTTTGTTTTTTTGCATCAAGAAAGAGACCGTTAACTACAACATATAGCCATAAATATAATATTTAAAAAATTCCAAAGTATAATAATCATATATATAGTAATAAAGGTAGTCTAGATTTTATGAATCTCAATCACTTGAACTATGGATAAAATCTCATATTATTTATAAGTAAAGGAAATTTAATAGAATATATTAATTAAAGTCCAATATAGAAATTTAATACAAAATTAATTATAAGTCCAATATAGAAATTATAAGGGTTACAAAATTCCAATGGGATTTATCATTAGTATGTTATAAAAGTTATTTGGATTATAATATATATTTATGTCAATTTTTTGATAAAGCCAGAAGTTATTGAATTATAAGATTAAGTTGGAATTGTAGAATTCAAATATTTAGAGTTTCATGAGTTTAAGGTCCTTAATATATTTATATATTGAAAAAATTATTTTAAATAATAAAAAACATGATTTGCACCAAAAGTATATTGCTATATTCCAATAACAAAAAAATCCCAGAACATAAAAAGTTAAACTATACTATATCATAAACTCAACTAATACAATGACATATAACCAACATTAATCAACATTTATTGTTTAAATTATTTGAGATCACTTCTGGAAGAACTATAATCTAACTAACCATAATATGTTCCTCAAGCAACATTCATATTCATCTCAACACCAAGCAAAAGGTTTTACTACCTGATTAGTTTGAGAATATTTCTGGAAGGGACCTTTAACTTGTCACACAATGAATTCCATGGCTACAATCAAGAAAGATGAGATGCAAACCATAGAAGAAAAATTAAAGCTTTAACATTTGTATAATCCTAATTGATTTCTTTTAAAATGCAGTGGCTTAAGAGTAGTTCACAACCTTGTGAAAATCATTTTATCGCAAAATTTATGGGACTAAGGTAGAAGAACTAAGCATTATGGATTATTGGAGCTACCATCGAAGTTTTGCAGCCATATCTAGAACTATGCATTCATTTACATACTATTAAAGTGCATCGATATAACGAAAACCATAACACATAACTATACATTCTTCATGATCATGACAGTAAACAACACAACCCAAGCATACAACAAACCATGAATTTATAGGACAATGTTCCATCACAGTCATATCGACGAGCTTCACCACTCAAAAAATCATTCATATACATAACACACGAGACATTGCATTATTAACAACATAATAGATTTTTTCACAGTTCATAAGAAATTCAAATGAACAATGTACACTTAGTAATATGTATGTTGAAAGAAGTACGGAAATTAAAGGATGGTCTTCAACTCTCCACCCAACCATAGGCCAACCACACTGCAATCTTTCTTGTAGCCGACCACACTCGAGCCAGATACAAATACTGAGGGGATGTGTATGTAGGGATATCCACACCCAAGGCTTAAACACACAACCAAGAGAAGGAATCCACTATCCAGGTAGTTTCAAAGCCTAAGGAAAGCATCACAATGACTCACTTGCTCTCTGGTTAAAACACAAAGCTTCACTCGAGATCAAATGAATTCTATCTCAGTTATGGGAGGTGGAATCATTGCCTTTCGTGTTTTAACAACCACCTCTCATAGCAAGCACCGCAGGGGTCCACAATCTACTATACAGGCGATTTCATAGCCCTAAGGTAAGTACCACAATGACTCGAATTTCCCTGTCCCAATGGTTTAACAACTAGGAAAAAAGCACCAGACGGTTTCATAGCCCCAAGGAAAGCGCCATGGTGATCCAGTTCTCCATTGAGCTGCTCATTAATCAATCAAGCTTAAACACACTGTCCAGTGGCCTCAATACAATCTCAAGGAACATTTTCCCAATCCACAGAGCACAGGTTCAATTCGTGCTCGTCCTTGCTTCTTTTGGTCTCCACACCAATAGTTGTGAACATAGTTCCTCTCTAGTGTCTTCACCTATAACTCCCTTGTTCCTTGGATTTTGGCACTCTTCGTGCTCTCTACACCAATAACTTTTCCTTCTCCACAACTTCCAGAAGATTAAAGGTTCAAGCTTGATCCTCCTTGATCTTCCTTCATTGCCATGAATTTTTGGTTTGTAACCTCTTTCTCTCTCTCCATGTTTCATGAGGAGAGAGAATGGTATGATGTCATTCTCCACTTAGGTTTCCCACTTCATGACTTCAATGCTCATTAGCGCAGGCCAGTCCATGGTCAGGTAGGTAGTCATGATAATTAAGGGTTGTTGGTATGGCCCACTCACGACTTGCCATAGGAAAACCAACCCACATGCAATAGGCACACACACATCCCTTCAAGCATGCAAAAATTACTCAACAACCCTCACCTCAGAGCTCTGGATATGTATGTCCCTCCAGTTAGCCCAACTAATTAACATTTTCTTTTAATTTATTTGATGTTTACACATGATTTCTTAGCCAGCCATTACCTCCATGCTGGCGTTACATTGTCATAATTTTAGCATTACAAAAATAGGGGTAATGTGAGGGATATTACACTTAGATTCACCTCCTTAAGCATTGATGTACATCATTCTTTTCATCCATGTCTGAGCTATTCTTAGCTTGATTGCTTAAATATGTGTCTACGAGATTTTTTTTCTTCGCATATTTCTTTCAATTCTTTAGGTTGAGCTTTGGATGTAATTTCCATTATCATTTATGTGACCTTAATGTTATAGTGGTTGAATTCATTGCTAGGATATTTTCACTAGTGTGATGTGGCCATTTTATTTTTTTCCTTTCCCCTCTTTCCACTTCTTCCTCCCCTCCTTGGAAGCTTCATGGGGTTCCATCCAATTTGAACCACTTGAGTTCCCTTTCTTCTAGCTTATGTTTTCTAGGTTGTGTATACCCCCTAGATAATTTAGGAGTATGTTATGGATCTTTTGAGAGCCACTAAGAATTATTGTCATGTTCATAGATTATGTGGTGAACTCTTGTATAATTTGCCCATTTCTTTGCTTGAAGTAATGCCACCAGATACTTCAATCCTCCACATGATTGATAAGGTATAATTGTAAGTTTACAAGAGTTTTAAAATCTTATCACTTATTCATTAGAGGGTCCCCTTCTACCCTCAGGTTTCTATGTGGCTTTCCCACCAACTCATGGCATGGCCCTCTAGTTTCAAATGAACAAATGAAATTTTATGTTCCTCCACTATTTGGTGAACACTAAAATAAACCTCGAACCATTGCAACCAATGACTTAATTTTAATGTTTCAATCCCCTTGATATGGATAGAACAGGGAATATGAATGGTTCATGACAGTTGAACTAGGTTGTTCTTTCTCGATTTCTTTCTTAGATTCATTCTCTAGCTCTTCTTGATCCCTCATTTTCCCCTCTGATCTAACCTTTTAGTTGGAACCTCTGATTTCTCTTATTCCAAGCTTATTTTCCGGAGCTACCACAATGAGGTTTATATTACAACTAGTATCTACGACTTGCTCTTCCAACCTTGCAAATATTTCCCTTGCCACATCTAGAGGGTTATTAAAAATATATTCGTTAGCCATAACTAGGGTTTTATGAATTTCTACTAAACCAATCTATATCCCTTGCAACTTCCCACAAGATACCCAAAGAAACCTATTCTAATGACAATAAGATCCATAAATTGTCGTGGATATTCCACTAGACAATTTGTCACAAAAGGTCTAATAAAATACTGCAAAATATATACCATGAAGGTTAAATTATTTGGATTCTAGATTTGTTACTATTGAATTTATTATTTATGCATGTAATATATAAAATGGAGAAAATAGGTAATAGGTAAGAGCAATCACTCAAAAACAACAAATATACCAAGAGATGACCTAGGAAACCCCTTTGGGAGAAAACTCAACAAGAAGGGGAGGTTGCTTTGATCTTTCTTGTCTAGAATGGAAATGATGCAAATAGAAAGGAGAAAGGAACTCTCTATGGACTTGAACAACAATGTGGCCCATTAGTTACCATGGACATAAAAATGCCTCTATTATGCACTCTCTCTATCCACACTCATTGACTCTACTCTACTATGTAATAAAATGCAAGAAAAATTAATCCGACCCCTTTTCCTCGTAGTTGCCCAGTTATAACACATCCCAATAACCAACTAGTAGTTAAATTTTACCCATTCAACCCTCAATATGAGTTACAACTTGACCCTTCAAATGTATTATTCATATGTTCCATGTAGCTAGCCCTTTTTCCATGTTTAACAGGGTTTGATGTGGCATCCTCTCAAATTATGGAGACCAATCACAATAGGTCAACTTCCAAGGCTCATAAATTTTGTGTTCGAACTTTGATTGATGTGATTCTTGCAATATTAGAAAGGTATTTGAGTGTAGGATAACACTAGGGGTTGTGATGCTTAAGCAAAAAAATGTTTACCCCAGGAAATTGTCATTTCAGGCCTCAAATTGGTCATAGAAGGTGTTTGATTCCAATTCTACAAATTGGGCCTCACTATTAAAACTAATATTCTACATTGTTTTCTCTTATTTTTCCACCCTAAAAGCATCAATATGAATGACACACAATATAAAAATCCTATCCATATAAGTAGAATAAGGTTTATTTAACCCTTTCTTAGGCCCCTCCTTCGATGAAAATACTAATGTGGAGAAAGGGTCAATCAACCCTTCCTTGGCCCCCTTTGAATGAGAATACTACATAAGAGAAAGGATAGGGAGAACTTTCCTTGAGTTCCCCCTTGATGTGAATTATATGTTGGAGAAAGGATCAATTATCACTTTATTAAACTCCCATTCTGTGGGAATATTATTTTGGAGGAAAGATTGATCAGACTTAACTCAAGATTCCTTTCAATGAGAATTCAATGCTAGAGAAGGGTCAAGTTCCCCTCTCCTTGGTCCACCATCAGTGAGAATTCTATGTTACAGGAAGGGTCAAACAACCCTTCCTCAGGTTACTTCTCTATGAGAATTAAATGCTAGAGGAGGGATCAACGAATCTTTTCCCTAGGTCACCCTCCTTCAAAATATTAAGCTCAAGGAAGGGTTGGTTGAATGAGCAACCAAACTTTATTTTATTAGAATACAAAATGTCGAGGATGTTAGTCTGACCCTTACCCAAGCTCCCCTAAAAAGTAATAATATACTTAAGGAAGGGTGTATGGACCCTTCCCTTAAACCCCCTATGACAAGAATATAGTGTTAAAGAAGGGTTGGCTAACCCTTTTTTAGTCTCCCCCTCAAAAGGGAATTCTGTGTGAGGGGAAGGGTTTCTTTCCCTCTACTCAACAATAATACTATGCTCAAGAAAAGGTCATGTTTAGGCCTCAATAATCCCCCAATTCATTTGATTTGGGACCCCTTTTTATATTGATAAGCATTAACTAAACCTACTTTCCCTTAGTGTTATTATTTTACATTTATTTCATGATTGTATGCTTATGATTGAGATTGTAGTGATTGAAAACAAGTTTCAATACTAGTTTTTGGTAGTCCCATTATTAGCTTGATTTGTCTGACAAGCTTTCCTTACACTCATTCATTACATTACCTACATCTTGATTTAAATTTTTTTGTACCACTTAGGTTTAATTGGATATAACCTATTTTAACATACTATGTAGCCTTGTCTAAGGTCATAGAATATGTTTTATATAATGGGTTGGCTTAGGATTGAGTTTTAGGAAAAATAGGTCATTTTTCCAAAGCATTATGTACAAGGTGCATTAAGAGTGAAATGATCTCTTTTATGAGTTAAAATCTTTTAGATGCCTACGAGTCCTCCTAACATTAACCAACATCTTAAAATCCTATATAACATAGAGATTGAACAAACTTACTGAATCAAATTTGAGTAAAATAATAGTTTGAATAAATCAAATTTCGGTAAAATAATAGTTTGAATAGGATTTGGACTTTTATTAAAGAATACATTTGCACATAGTTTCTAGGTAACCCTTGAGTTGACAATTTGACTCATGTAAGCAGATGCTTATAGTTTCTTGGGGATTGTGAAATAAATACACACAGTTGAAGGAATTCAAATTTGAAGTATGCATGATAACATGTGTTTATCTATGAGGTGTAGATGAGTTGGTTTGTGTGGGGTTTAGCCTCCATTAGGTCATTGGTTCAAATCTCATGGGAAGAGATTGATGGGGGAGCCACCTATGGGGGATAAAAAACTATCAATCATCTAATATTGGAGTTGACCCTAACCTAGACTCAAACTAGTTAGGAAAAACACACATGTTTATGGTGTCTCATAAAATTAGGTAATTTAACTTTGACATCGATAAAATAAACTTACCTATCCTATACACACTTCTTCAATTAAAAACTCATATAAATAAATTATAAATGTATTAAATCTCAAATAAAATAAATAAACTCCACACATGCTTGAGTTAATTTACTCTCCATTACTTCTCCATATATATTTTTAGCTTAGTCTAACTAATAGACAATATGACTTTTTTTTGCAGCCTTTTTTCCTATTTAATTTTTATCAAAATTAAATAAAAATTTTAAAGTCATATTTTTTAAGTTATTTAATTTACAAAATTCAAATGTCTTAGAATTTTCAAAGTATTAAATCTATTTAAATATTCAAAAACACATTTTAATTAGAAGAAATCACAGTATCACCAAAAATTATATCTCCTATCTTAAAGAAAAAAATCATTACATCTACTAAACATTTATTTTTAATCAATAGATTTAAGTCCAAGTTCATTTTCAAATTAGGCAACAAAAAGTTTTAAAACAAACTATTTGGAATACTCAAAATTAGGTTATCAAAATTTAATTAAACTCTGCTTCAACGACTCTATCGGAAGGCATTTTTAAATGTGTTCAGATGACACTGGGAATTTTCCGATGGCTGATGTTGAAAATATTCGATGAAATTCCGACCATAACACTTTTCCCGAACTTTCCGATGAAATTTTCGACTTTGATTTTGATTTATCTTTCCTTTTCAAAAGGAGTAAATGAGGTTAGACAAAGTCAGAATCATATAATTTTTTCAAATCAGGACAGAGACGTATATATATATATATAGATATAGATCACAGGATCATATTATTAACTTTTATATGACTGAGGAGATAAGTAAGGAAAATATATATTAATTGTTTATATTAAGGATAACATTAATATTAGAGAATCTTAATATTATGATAAAAAAAAATAAAGATAGACAAGATTCTACGAGTCTCCACCACTTAGCATTTATAAGGAAAAAATAAATAATAATAATAAAATATGTTAAAAAACAATGTATATTTCCTTAAACAAAATCATTTATGAATCCAAGGTAGAAGTTCCCATGATTACAAAATCCAAGTGGATTTCTATAATAACATTATTATAGGTTATAAAGAAGTTTCATTTATGAATTCAAGATAGAAGTTCCAATGATTACAAAGTCCAACTGGATTTCATTATTATAGGTTATAAAAAAGTTTTTATTTCAGTGGAGAGATTTGTTGGAATTAAGTTGTGAAATTTATATAGCTTAGAAAATCAAGTGGATTTATTATTATTAATGTTATAAAAAAGTTTTTATATTTCACCAGGAGAGATTGGCTTGGAATTAAGTTATGAAATTTATATAATTTAGAAAGTATAGAGATTAGTTCGAGAATTAAGTGGTGAAATTTATATAATTTAAATTTTTTTAGAGATTTTTTAGGATTTATGCATAAAAACATTTAAATAATAAAAAATCAGATTTTTATGATGTAATCTGATTCACTTCACTTCGAATGTTAATATTACCAATCTATTTCATCCATATAATAATGTATTTGTCTCTCTGTCACATTCAATGCTAAACAATATAAAATACCCACACAACTAGAAAATAAAGAAGCATGCTAGAAGGGGATTTCAAACTGACACGTAGTCTTTAAAAATTTTAAACTTTTTTATTAGTCACTATGAAATAATTTCGCAGCATCCATTTCCAAATGAACTGTGCATTCGCTACAGAATAATTTTGTAGTATTGTTTGCTACAAAATAATTTCGCGACGCGCGTTAAAATTCTTGTACAACAATTTTCAAGAAGATGAAATGACTCGCTCTTTTCTAAACTAATTCTTCATAGCCCAGACTTGCTTCTTAACACAATAAACAAATTGTTTTTCCTTTCTTCAGGTTTGCAATTTAAGACAAATGTGGGAATCGAAAACCAATCTAAGGGATTTTCATAGCATTCCAAAATAGGGGTACATTATCTTACTATTGTAACATCACTCCAATCACTAACAGAAAACCACACAACCACTATTCGAGGGCGCAGCCACACATTCCTTCTACAAAGTTTACAATAGGAATCCCGAAAGACAAATGCACAATCACACAAATTTGCCAATCGAAAAATTAGTCAAAGAGGAATTTTGACTATATGCCAAAACAAATTGTTATGATTCACTGTAACAACATTCAAACCACTATAAATCTCACACATTCACTACTTCAGAGTACAATGAATATTCCTCCACAGGATTTTGAAACCATTATAAGAAGAATGCGAAAAATGCATGAATAAATCACACAACAGTTGAAGCCACAATGTACCAACTCTTAGTATCAATCAATTCAACAACTTACAGGGTCTTAAAAATAACCAAACACACAAGAAGAGATTATGAATTAACAACAATTCTCAACAGAAAATGATTCGGTGTAACTACAAAGCTTTGATTCATTTAATATTCGCACAACTTACAACCCAACGTTGTTGTTTATTATGCCATTCACATAAAAATATCTTCCATTCACACATATTGAAGGTACAAGCATTTGCAAAACCTCAGAACTATAGTTACATAAAAGAACAACAAGTTCCTCTCTTCTCTCCCTCTCCCTTCTCCTCAATCAAAAGCTTTTGTTCTCTTTTTTTTCCTCAAACACTTTTTTTTTTATTGTCTCCCAAAAGGAATAGACTATGACTACCAAGAGTCACAAAGTATAAATCGTTTCCCCTTCTCCTCAAAATAAAGGAAAAACAAATAAAAAATAAAAAATAAAAAGTCAATCTATATTTATGTTAGAAAATAACTGCTCCATTTTATTTCTAAAAATCACAACTTATTTTCTAATGTAAATATTTACAATTTCTTACAAAAACATTTAAAAATTCCTCCCAACTTTACCATGTGACTTTCCCATCACATTAGTAAGCTCTCACATTTTGTGCTCGTTATATGCACCTGCATCATTTTGTCAAAAGTTATATCATTAAAATCTAAAAAAGTTTAATTCGACGTTTTCTACCAAGGTCATTATTTCACTCGAAATATATATTTTTAGTTAAAATCTAATAATTTTTGCATTACAAAATCTTAAACTTTTAATGTGACAATCATAATTTTAACCATAAATTTAACATTATCATAAAACCTATAGATCCCCCAATTTCAAGTAACCTGGTTTTTTAAAAATGCCCAGATTTAACCAAAAAAATCTGCAGGAAAAACCAACATTTTCCAAGTGAAAATGTCAACTATTTAAAGTAAACTCAAGTAATACAATAACGAGCATTGATTATTTAAGTTATTTGAAATCGCTTCCGGCTGAACTGTAATTTGACCAACGAAAATTCATTCCTAAAGGAACATTCATATCCATCTTAACGCCCAACAAGAAGTCTGACTAGTAGATTGGTTTGAGGGTATTTCTGGAAGGGATTTTTAATCCATAGTGCCATTAAGTCCATGGCTAAAATCAAGAAATATGAGACGTTTAGCATAAAGAAAAATTGAAGCTTTAACCTTTGTAAAATCATGATTGATTTATTTTAAAACGCAGTGGCTTAAGAGTACCTACCAACTTTGGGAAAATTATTATATCACAAAAGTTCAATGAAATGCATGAAACATGACATAATAATTTATGGGACTGAGGTAAATGAGAATTGAGCATTATGCTTTATGGAAGGAACAAAGTTGACCAGGTGCAAAAGAAATAAATGTATTGATATTGTGAAATAAATGATTATCTAAAAGACTTCCATAAAGGAAACTTAGTATTTCTGAACTATTCATTTGATAATTAGGGCAAAGAGGGAAGAGGGAAAATACTATATTACTAAAACACAATTAAAATTAGGTAAGAAACTTAGAGTTAGGAAAAAAACTATATAACTAAAACATAGGTAAAATCGGAGAAAGAAACCTAGAGTTTGACTAGAGATCTATGACCAACATCTTTAGAGGAGCAGTAGAGAACAATTGGAATATTCTTGGAGGATCCTATTGCTTCGACTTGAGTCATACCCTTATTGTTCCTAACCATCTAGGAATAGAGGGTGATGGGGAATCAAAATTTCTTTTTCAGGGTGTCTAAACTACTATAGATTTCCTTTCAATCAACTTCATGGGACAGTAGAACATGGACCACGAATCCCTTCATGTGTTAGTAGAGTTCCATGATGCAATGAAATTAAGTTTCATGAGTGTGACTCAAATTGAAGTCAAGAAGGAAGCCAAAACCATTACATTTGACTCCTTCTTTTCGCTATAAACCCATGCAAAACCAATCTCCAGCTCAATTGATTGCACTTGATTGCATGTGCGAGGAGGAGTGGTTTCATTATATGCTAGAGTAGTAACAATAACATCAACTATTGTATTTTTCTAGGTAACTTCGCGAGCCATGACCAAGATGCATATAATGATAGACATAAAGAACATTGAAGTAATGATAACATCAACTATTCTATGGGTACAATGGAGAGGAGTCCTTCTTTTCTAGATAACTTGTGGAGCCATGACCAAGATGCATGTAATGATAGAGATACCGAACATTGAAGTGGAGATCAAAATAGAAACAAATACCAAAATAATACAAATCTAAGCTAAGAAATTACGAAGGTGAAATCTTGGCATTGGCTAGGTGCTACATAAATGAGGAAATTTAATTTGCATGGGGGGCATAATCAAAGGATAGGCTTATGCATGCTAGGTGGAATTTTCTCCACCTAAACCATTATTGCCTTCATCCTCCCAAAAATCATCTCACATGAGTTGCTTTGAATGCTTAGAACTAATAACCATCAACCATCCTTGTTCATTATACCTTGAATGCATGGGATCACTTCTCAAGGAGCCACCAAAGTGGCACATGACATTATGTAGTGAGGGAAGGGTAATCACATATCGTTTGCATGATGCTCCAGAATCACCCCACTCACGGAAATATGCATGCACAGTATCACTATGGCATCAATTGCTAAATATATCAATATTGAAGATATGTAATAAAATAAAAACAAGTTATGCATTCATTGCATTAAAATTTTGTAACTTTTCATAAATATTGAAGGCAACATCACTGCAATAAAATTTCATTCATCATCATTTCCACTCTCAACATTCCCCCCCTTCTATTCTTATTATGCATTAATTGATACAAGGCCCTTCTCATTTATTTTTATTGTTTATTTTGTCCATCCCACTCTTGGTGACCATACCCATATGAAGCTATTAACATCAATGAAGGTATTTTGTTTTTTGAACCAACAACCCTATGTGTGTGTGTGTGTACCTTTGACATTATAGTTGGCTTCCACAATTGAACCTCTACTCTGTAAGACTCGGTAGTAGTACCTATATCTCAATAAACACTTCCCTTTTCCCTACCCATCCATTTCACAAAATCTCATCTAATGATTGTAACATGAGCACTTATTCCTCTACAATAGCACCCTTTACATAGAATTGATATCTAGGCTTGTTTCATAGATGTCCAACATGGGCGGTCATCAATTTTGGGGAGAATTTCCCTTAAGTGTGCTTCCATAACTTCATGTGACGAATTTATAGGAGGATTATTTCTTATTTTTTCCAGTAAAAATGGCCAAAAATTAGTTGTTGAGTGCTCAACTCTCAGAAAGGGATTTTTCAAAGAAACTTTTATGAAGTGAAAAAATGTATATCTGTTATTTAAATTAAAAGACACAGATATTCCAACTTACAAAGAGAATTATTTGTCTCAGAGAGGCCTTTTAGTATTTTAGCTAAATTAAAAAAAAAAAAAGCAAAACAAAACAAAACACCATGTAGTAGATACTAGTACTTTTTAGCAAGATCATACATCAATATGTTAAAAAAAAGACTAGAAATACTTAATCTTGTCTTTCATGCAGGGTAATAACGAGAGACAATTGTCATAACTTGTAAAAATAATACTAACATTCAACCTTCAAAATATATGCCTCTAGATCTCTGGAAGAGGCTCCTCACAAATAAATTTGTTGCAAATCAAAAGGCCTTTTTTCAAGAGAAATTGTTTCCTTAGAAAGGGTGTCAAAATGTTGGTTAAGTATTTAGTAAATGTGTTCTATATTTACAGACATAAGACTCCTAAAGCTCCATAGTTTTACATTGCAAGAAGATAGATGAATGTTATCCAACTAAGCTTTTCCTTTGAACCAATAAACAATTACTTGGAATCACCAACCACCTACAAGCGTTGAATATTTATCTATGTTAAAAGATAAAACAACCCATACAGATAACAATTCTTTTTGGGTATTTGTAGTAATACTAGCACATAATATTAAATGAAAATAATAAACAATAAAAATATTTTAAGGTATACCATCTCTATAGAGTCGCAGAGAACCCTGACAAGCTCCATCAAAGTAACTCTAGGAAATAGAATGAATTAAAAATAGGTGTTCATTGTGGCATGATAGGTTTACATGTAGGTACCTTGTTCATTTCTTTAAAAGCAACTTGGACTTTATGAGCAACCAAACTGGATGTCCCTTTTGTGCCATTAAAAGTAGACCAGTTTTTATAAGGCCAAATTCCTTAGAGAATAAAATGTTCAAAGCTTTTAATATAGTCTCCTAATATATTATCTTGGGATGCCAATATTATTCTCATCGGTCATCAATCCATTTCTTTCAAAATGAAATATATGTTTCTAATCCTTGTTTTATTTTATACACGGTAGAATGTCCTTACCTTTATATATAACAATTGATGTAACCCCACTATAAGTCTATGTTGGTATTAGGAAAAGAATTCAACATATTGATAAGAGGTAACCATTTTTTATCTAGGGTTTCCATTTGGCAACGAAATCCATATAGTAAAAGGAGTGAACCACTTTTCATCCATAATCAAGCCTTTATATTATATAATTATCCTAACATCAATGAATTGGAATCAAGGAAAATTTTAAGGGCTAATATTCATAGGTGGGCTAATTTTCCATTATTTTTCAAAAAAAAAGATTTGTTAATTTCCATTTTTTCTAAGAATATTTTTCCCTTTTATAGTATAAAATTATTTTACATTAAAAATCACCAAAATTTTATTTAAAGACTATATAAATTTATTAGAAATTTGAATATTTTTACATAAATATTGTTGAACATTTTAAAAATTTTCATATCATGGATAGTAAGACTGGCCAAGGTTTCTAAACTTTAAGACAATTTTTCATCCTTAAAAGTTTCCCTAGTTAGAATTTGAAGAACTTGCATCCTTTGATTTCAATTAATTGGAATTAACATGCAAATGTGTTGTTCCAAAAATATCTTTGAAGTCAAAAAATTCATTAATTAAATATGGGATGTAGGAATTACGATTCTCACATGTCCATAATGTGTCAACGTGAAAATAAGTCTTTTTACTTTCATTTAGCTCATAATGTTCCATAAGTTCCATATATGTCTTCATGTATGTGTCTTGTGGGGAGTAAACCTAGTTCAACAATGTAGAGCACCATCTTTGATGTTAAAATGGATAAAAATGGAAACAACTACTAGATTTTTGTTATTGCTCAAACGATTATTCATTTGTAGCAATAACACTAGTGGAAATTTTATTTTTGGCCCATAAATGTTTCTATTCTCAACACTTATATTAGGCTCTTTCTTGTCATCTTACTTCTATAAAAAAATTCATAAGGCTTACATTGCCATAAAGCCCCATGTAATAATTCATTCGATGTTTCCCTTTTGTAAGTTAAATTCCCATATTATCCATCACTGGTTCTTTAACGTTAATTTAAACATTTACCTAATGAAGTCATAGTGAATTGTGAATCCATATCCAAAAAGGAAAGGATATAGTGGCCAAAGCCCTCAATATTGGGTATATGTGTAAGCATACTATTCAAAGAAATGACGAAAGTCATGATATTATTAACCTTTTCCTTCGTAGCAAAAGTTGGTATACAAGTCTTTGACTTATCCATATTTCTATGCATAATGCTCAAGCTATTGGAGTCTCCTTTGAAGATCATTTGTGGGCATGGTGCATGTTGGAACCTAATGTTATGCTATATCATCACACTTACAGAGCTTCTATAGGTAGTCAGTTGAAGGATTAACTAAAAACTGATAATCGATCGAGTGGCTGACTAGCAGAGTAGTTGATTGAGTGGTCGATGGGTTGGTTGAGTAACTGAATAGAAATAATTGGTCAAGTGGTCGACTAGTGAGACCGCCAACTAGTTGGTTACATGAATTCATTGAACGATCAAGTTGACTTATAGATTTGAATAGTCAACAATAAATGAGTCAACTAGAACATTTAACTAGCCAATAGTAGTGCAAACTTCATTGAAATGTTGGAAAAGTTCATGCTTCTTTGTGGACTAAATCTACAACAATTTAAGGAATTTGGTTAGATTTGGACACTAAATAAAGGATCATATGGGTTGAATATGTATGATGAAAATGATTGTCATTAATAACTATTTTATTTTAATGCATTATGATGTTCTAATTGTTGAGAAATGTAACTAGTATTGGTCCTCATAATTGTGCTTGAGTCACGATGTAATGTATTTGTCAATTTATTTATTTATTTTCATATATAAAAGTAAAATGTATTCTTATGAGCATGGGTTTCATGCTATATGTATTTGTTTCTAGGTCAAGGCTCCATTGAAGGCTTCTATGCTTGTATCTTGAGCCATTGTCATTGTCATTATATTCTAGACCCTTCTTGGGCTTTTAGTGTCATGAAAGAAAAACGTTTATGTAATAAATATGTGTCTTGTCCCTTCTCCATCAAGTCGGATCCTTCAATTGACTAGCCGGCCACATGAAGGTACTTTTTGCCCTTGTAAAGTCTATAAATAAGAGAATCACTCGACTTATTGTGGCTATCATCCAAGAAGGAACTTAGTCTGCAATCAAAAGTCAAGAAAAAGGATGCGAATGTTAACTTGAAAGGACAAATTAAATCCAACAAAGAAGAATAAGAAGTCTATCAAGCTAAGAGAACCAAAATGTTTATGTCTTTCTATCACATGTACAAGGAATTTGAAGCTAGTTGTAGGGGCCAAGGATGGAGGACAAATTTCAAAAATTGTGGAGAGGAGGAGTCAGGATTCTAATGGACTTCAAGAAGTTGTGTTTAAGGCTGGCTTAGTGGACGAAGGAAGTCTTTGTATTGGTCTAGGGTTAAGGTTGTCTCATTTGATTTTATTCTAAAGAAGAGAAGAAGAATTTATGGGTTTTCCACTGGAAGAGGGGTTCTTCCCTGACTGAGTGCCCACCTCTTGTGTTCTCTTTTGTGTTTGTGATCTTCATTATTTTGCATTTGTCTTGATGAGAAGAATATAATAATCGGAAAGGAGAACTAATAAGAAACTTCACGAGAAAATGTCAAAGAAAGAGAAATAAAAATAATAAAAACCCTAACTATGTTGCACTAAAGGATTTCTCAACATGGTATCAAAACTAAGGTCAGTGGCATAAGAGGCAACTACAAGATCAATGTTAGTTGGAAAAACACGAATTTCAAGCCTTACCCTCAAAGCTAAGCTACCTAGAAGGAAAAAATTGAAGTATCTCAATTATGGGCTTAATTATAAGTCAATACATCAACATATTAAGATGCAAGCCTAAGATGGAAGAAAGAAGCAGTAAAGGGAGACATGAAGCATCAATTGGAGATATCAATATCTAGATCATAAGCTCCTTCAAGAGTGAGCTTTTTGTAAGGGAAAGCAAAGTCCTGCGCATAGATTTAAGGCACAAAATCACTTCTAAAATCCAAGGGACCTGTGTCATCTCAGAAATCCAAAGTGCCTGAATTTTGGAAGATAGTCCTTGTAAACCAGCAAAAGGTTCAAGTATTAAAATTCTAAGACTGAATTATTAGAAATATTGTAGGCCTGTTATAATGCTATTGTGACGTCAAAATGAAAGGATTTGATACCCCTATGGAAGGATGAGAATCTGTGCATATATATAAGGTCCAAGCCTCAATAGTGACATAAAATCTGATTTAGACAAATCACAATGCTTGACTTAATAAAGCATGTTTTGAAGTCTAATTCATAAGAACACAATCTCAATCTTCAAGGAAGAAGGACATAATCTCAGTCTTAGCATATTCTACATTTTACTCCAAATAAAAGTCAAGAATGAGCAGTAGAATCGTCTTTAGAAAAGAAAGCGAAGAAATGATTAGGTACATACCCTATCATTGAAGAAAAAAAGAATTTGTTGAGAAATCCTATCACTGAGAATGTAAGTGAAAAGAACTTGTTCAATTTTGTCTTGCATTAGCTTGTGGAAGAACTCTTAAAAAGGTCAAGTAAGTATTGTTGTTGTTCTTTATGTCTCAATCATCAAACAATATGTCTTAAGTTTGCAATGAGAGAAATAAATTCAATAGAAGATAGAGGTATATTAATTTTGAGGTATGTACAACATGTTCATTTGCTAAGAATCTAATGTCTTAGGATTTTATTGCTTAAGGTATGCAACATCTCTTTATATCTAGGAATTGTAAACCCTATCTAATACATATGAAAATCACATTTCTCTTATTCTCTCTTAGTATTCCTATCTCATGATTGTTACAGATCCATTTGGGCACATCAAATCCCAACATTTAGATCATTGTTTTAGGGCTCATCAAACCCTAATTTCAGTTGCTTCATGCCCTAAACAAGTCACCCCTTTCAATTCCTCCTTCCTAGATAGTTTCATGACTTGAGGACATTCAGAAATAGCCTCTAGAGGGAATCACCCCATTCACCTTTGTCCCTATCTAGATGAAGCCAAAAAAGTGTTGGATAACTGTCCTGCTTCACCACAACGACTTCCATTTGGTTACAGGAGACTCTCCCTTAATCCTTCACTAGTTGATAAATTGACTGACCAAAATCAACCATCGGTCAAACCTACTCTCTCTGAAAGTGAATCCTATGAGTCTATACCTGACCCAAATCAACAGGTCAAGGTAATAGTTGACCCAATTTCACCTTCAGTTAATCGTATCTTTCCCGAAGAGAGTGAATATGATACCACTCAAGTTCCTTTTGTTTCTTCAGATTCCAATGAGCTTGGGGGCAATCCTCCCGTTCCATTAAGATAGGAGGAAAATCCTCCTGCTCTCGTACCTCAAGGGGTTAATTCTCCCGTTCTTACATTACCTCCTCCAAGTAGTCTAGTCACTTCCTTTGATTGGAACTGACTGGCAGGATTCCGTCTTCATTATTATGTGCCTTTCTAGATCATAGTAAAAGTTTGTAATATGATTGTATCAGGCACTATTATAGATGAAGGTGCATCTATGAGTATCCTTTCCTCAAATGCTTGGCAAACACTCAATTCGCTGCCGCTTGTGCTTATTACCCATAATTAGTTGGCTTTTAACAAAGGAACCAATCAATCATTAGGGATCCTCCCTCAGTTACCTATTACTTTGGGAGGAAAAATCATTTATCTGAATGTGATGGTCATCCCAGGCCCTTTAGATTAAAATTTACTTCTTGGGCGCGACTATGTTTATGACATGGGAGCTATTATTTCAACACTCTCTCAACTGATGTGTTTCTCGCATGAAGGTAGAATTTTCACCATTGACCAGCTTTCATTTCCCGGTCCAAATATAGCTCCCAATCAACCATCTTCCCTAAATGGTCCTCTTGTACCAATGGTATCATCCCCACCACTGGTTAATTATGTGACCACCCATTCCATGCCTACATCAACGGAGGACCATTTCCGTGATGTTGTACATTATGTACTGGGGGCATTGGAACTAGATCTTTCCTTCCAAAGCATTATTCTCCCATCAAATGAGAACCTCTTGGAAGTCATGACCTCCTATCATGGGTCATGCAAAACAGGTCCATGAGGATAGTTCCTTGTCTTGTGTCAACCTCCTTAAAAAATGAAACAAGGAATATGAGGATAGTTCTTTTACTGTGTCAACCTCATTAAAAATGAAACAACGCCCATGACGATAGTTCCTTGTCTTGTGACAACCTCATTAAAAAATAAAACAAAGGAGTATGACCATAGTTCCTTGTCTTGTGTCAAGCTTGTTAAAAAATGAAACAATGAATTTGAGTAGAGTTCCTTGTCTTGTGTCAAGCTCATTAAATGAAACAAGGCCCCTGGAGTAACGTTTCAATTTGAGTCTTTGGTTAGATCTCGTAAAATCCCAGTCGAGTCTTTCACTTGATCTCATAAAAGAACCTTCACTCCATCCACCTGATAGCCATGAGTAGTCTACTTAGGTGAATGCAATGAAGCTTGGGGGGCATGCACCTAGTGGTAAAGTTAAGTTTCCTTGTAGGTTATGTGAAGGGAATCACCCCATTCACCTTTTTCCCTATCTGGATGAAGCCAAAAAGGTGTTGGATAATTGCCCTGCTTCACCGCAACGACTTCCATTTGGTTACAGGAGACTCTCCCTTTCATCAAGCATAGTTTTTCGTTTTAAGCTTGTGTAAAAATGAAACTGAATCCAAGCATATTTTTTCATTTCAAGCTTGTGTAAACATGAAACTAAATCCAAGCATAGTTCCCCATGGTTCAAGCTTCTGTAGAAATGAACCCATCTCCATTGTAGTCGTTCCGCTAGACTCGACAGTCCTTCAGCCGAGTCTAGCGGAATGACTACATGGAGCGACTTCATTTCAAATATCATTGTCTGCTTCTTTAAATTAATAACTCCATTCATATCGGTGGCCCAGTTTATCCCTTAGCCGGGTCTAGCAGAACGACTACGTGGAGTGACTTCGTTTCAAATATCATTATCCGCTTCTTTAAATTAATAACTCCATTCATATCAGTGGCCCAGTCTATCCCTAACAAGGTAGGATAAGGTGTACTTTCATCCACAATTTCAATTACTTCAAAGTCTGTTCTAGTGCTCACGCTTTCTATATCTACCATAATTCCCTGCAACCTTCCCATGGGCAAGACCTTTTGTTGGTTCGCCATCCGTAATTGAATAGGAGACCATTATAGTGTAGGCTTACCCATGCACTCCCAAGTTTTTTTAGGCGGTACATTTGCATCCAAACCCAAATCCAAAATGATCTTATCCATCTCATAGTCGCCAATTTTTGTCGTTAATCACATCTCTTGCCTCGTCCGCATTGAGTGTTTTCCTAGTTTGCAGACCACTCTAGGTTCTTGCATCCCTGTGCACCTATCTATTAATTCTTGCAAACCTCTAACCGCTCTATTGTCGCGCAACAATTTTATGCATGTCTCTAAAAAGGTAGCTATCATCGAGGGATCCCTGTCCTGCCTAGGTTGAACCTTGCCACCTGGAGTAGAGACCTTCGCGAAGCTCTCCCTAGCTTCCAGATATGTCTCCTTGCCAACCCTTGTGTCTTCCTTACTTAAATTCATTTTATCCTCTCCTGTGGCCATGCCACTTCTTAGTAACATGTTTACCTGGGGGTCTTCGTCGCAGGGTTTGGACCTCATCATCTATATGTTCTGAGTCGTCGAAGGTTGCGTGGCCCTTTTTTCACAAATGTGTGCTATTAGTGTGGGGAAATCTATCAGCTCATGATTGAATTGCTCACAGTAATTGCATGATATTCTAGTTGGGTTGGTACAATCCCGCACGTAATGTCCTAGTCCTTCGCAGTTGTAACAGATTAGATGCTTGTGACCCCTTCCTGGCCCCATTCTGCCCCATCCTCGTCCATGACCCTAGAACCCACTACACGCGATCGCCGCGGCTGGATCCTGACCTCGCGTCTAAGTCTACATTTTGTAGGCAGGTGACTGGTCCATTAATAATTGATAACTATGACAGTCTCTTTCCTCGTGGCCCACCGATTTGAAAAAGTTGCAAAATAGTTGCTGGGGTATTTGGTTGAATTTTGGCAGTAGATGACAATTATCGATGTTATGCTTTCCTCCCACCTGACAGATTGCGCACCAGAGTGGGGTTGTCGCGCTTAGCCCTGGCTATGCCTCTGGTCGCAATGGTGTTGATCCCCCCGTTACCACATAATTTGCCAAGACTAGGCAGTGATCTTTATTGTGCCCCTAACTCTTGCACTTTACACACCATACTTCCTCCCGGACTTATGGGCAAGGTGTCTGGTCCTGTTTTAACTTATTCATTTCTAAACATAATTTTTGTATCTGCGCTTGGATTTGCTGAACTCCCAACCCCGGGTCTTGTAACAGAGTTTCGTTCAACCTCATCGTTGTCTCTAATGCTTCAGCCTGGGTTGAGATCTTCTATTGTGATAGAGCCATCCTCAGATGTGGTGTTAACAATGCCATAAACCAAGCGCAGTGTTGTGCATCCATTAATGTCATGTTTGCTTTGTGGATAGTACTTTTCAGTCTTTGATCTAAATCCCACGGGGTTTCACCAGGCATTATCGCGATCTCCTTAAACCTTATGATTGATTGTGTTTCTGACTTCAGCCGGAAAAATTCATTCTTTAGTTTGGTCTGGATCTCCACTATCCCTGCAGTCGAGTGGTCACTTGAGTATTTTATGTACCATGTTAGTGCTCGGTCCTTCAGCATGCTAAATAAGGTAGCCTTTTTGATGTTTTCATCCGTAATTTCATGTGCATTCCATACCGATGTTACCACAAACCAAAATTGTTTTGGATCTTTGCTTCTTGCTCCCTTGAATACTGGTAGTTGGATCGCACTCATCATTATCAACCTCGTCAATGTACTCTAAACATCTACTACTCCTGGTCCCTTTGATCCTTCAATTATTTCTCTATAGAGTCCCCACATTCCACATCAGACAACCCTTAGGTAGATCCCAGTCCCAACAACGGAACCATTTGTTGGCTTATATGGGCCTGACCTAGGTTCGGAAGAATTATTTAGCCAAACAAATCCCGCAGCTACCGTCCCTTTCAGCAACAGCCCACGGAGCGTGGACTGAGGTCTCACCTTAGGTAGCAGGGGAGTGTGCTGGAACCAAGTTTCCACACCCTTGGGATGTCTTGATATGGTCTGGAGGTTTCACGCACCATTTCATGTCTTCGCACCACTCTGCTTCGCGTAGATCCAGTCCCAAAATACTCCTTGATACTTATTAATGCACTATTTATAGATTCAACCTAATTTTTACGGTCTTAAGAAAACATTTAGCAGAATTAACCAATTCGTGCACTTAGAATAGATACAGATTCACATGGATTTATAACATGAGCATACGCGCATAGTCATACATTAACCATACTTTAACCAAATCTGCGATAGTTAAAATTTAACACAGAATTTTAGAATCAACTTATCTTTATTCACTTTCTTCACCAATACATCCAGATTCGTCCTGCGCACTCAGCTGCAGGGGTCCGCGCACATAGCTACAAACTCTTCCAGGCCTCTGCACACACAGTTGCAGAGCCTCTATCTAGTACCCAATTCCCTCGACTTGGACTTACAGATGCTTCAAGACTTTTCTTTCTCAAAAACACATTACATATCAGATCCAAGCTTACATACCAAAAAGCTACTTTCTATCCATAGAGCGTCACTCTATTTATACATTTCCATGGATCACGATCCATGGGCGGGCCAACTCAACTTACATTTATTTACATTAATTTTGGGCAGACTATCCTTTGACTCAACTTATTATAAATTGCGCTTCATGCATCCCACGGAGTCTTTACCCTATATTTTTCCAAAATTTCGGGCTCCGTGCTCCATGACCGTTGTGCGGGGCTTCCACTACCCAACACCTAGTCTGATTTTCCACAAATCACATTGAGGAAAATCTTACAATGATTGACTATGGGATGATTTTTTTTCCAAGTGGAAATAAGTTTGGGGTAGGTGAGATATATCATAAATTTGAAGATGGCTTCTAAGATTGATATTGTCTTTTTGAATGGACAAAATTACGTAGTTTTGGCACCATACATGAAAAGTTTTCTAAAGAGAAAAGGGATCGAGAAGTATATGAACACCAGTATTCTAAATCCAAAGGATGACTAGATGAAGTTTTTTATTGATGGAAATAAAGATGAGGTTTTTGGGGTCATTATGGCCTTTATCGATTAGGAAATGCATTTTCACACAAGTAGATTGCCTATCCTCATGAGGTATGGAACAAGTTGAAGTTAACATTTGAAATATTTAACGAAAGTCATGTGATGCAATTAGAGGAGTTGATTTGCCTTAATCATCATTAATTTGAAAGGATTGAGGAACATATACTCCATGTTAAAGAGACATAGTTGAAGTTGGGTGACTACATAAAGTACTATCCAAAAAATGATGTACAACTCATTGAACTAGTCTTGATGAATTTAAGAACACCTTATGATGTGTTATGTTTCTGTTTCACACCAATTGGAGATCATGTAAGGAATATGGTAAGGATTAAACCATTGATACATGTTTTTATTTATTAATTAAGGACCAATAGAGATTTCTTGATGAAGGGAAGCTTGGTAATAAATGATAGGCTCACTTGATCAAAGGGAAGGGAAAATCAATGTATAAGGAGAATGTAAATCAACAAAAATGTTTCAACCAAAAAGATAAAGGAAAAAATGATGGATCTAAATCAATTAAGAAGAATGGAAATAAGAAGACATGTCATTATTATGGAAAGAAATGACGTGGAGAAAAATTATTAGAGGAAGAGTAGTGAGTGGGAGAAAAAGGTTAAGATGCTTGAAGGAAATGAGTCAGTTGAGAAATAGACCAGTCAACCTATTGAAAAATTTACCTTTTTAGTCAAAACTCAAGCATTACATGCTTACACCTTACATACTGAGCAGGCTTTTGATTTTGGTTGCACTAATCACATGGTTAAGGATGTTTCTTTGTTTTCCTCCCTAGATAAGAGTATTAAGAAAAAGAAGCACCTTGCAGATGGTTTTGCTATTGACATTGTTGTTAATGGTTATGCACCTTGTTGATATGGTATAATCTTGAATTTTTATCACATGCATAGTCTGAGAATGAATTTGTTGTCAGTTTCTCAATTTTCACAAATTGGTAAATATGTTGAATTTTGTCCATATTGATTGATTCTTAAATATATGAAAATGATAAGTCAATTGCCATTGAAGGGATTCTAAACTGAAATGATGGATTCTATAAGTTTGATGACTTGTCCTGACTAGATGTTGAATCAATTACTCTCATTGTATAAATTGACAATTGGGGCATACTGTGCATGAATGACTTGAACATCTAAATTTTCAAAAAAGGAGGATAATGGAAACATAGAACATGGTTGATGTTTTAGAAAAGGATTCTTACAGTTGATGGGGTATAAAGGGAATATGTGCTAGGAAAGCGTCATTGGGAACCTTTTGACTTTGATAAATCATGCCATGTGTAGAAACCACTAGAGTTGATTCACAATGACTTTTGCTGCATTAATAAGCCTTCATTGGAAAGTGTGAAGTATATTTTTACCTTTATTGACTTTCTTTTTCAAAATTTAGATGGGTTTATTTCTTGAAGAATAAGATTCATGTCTTTGAAATATTCAAGGATAATAGGGAATTGGAAGAAAAGAAATGCAGTCAACCAATTAAATGTCTATAATTTAATAATGGGGGAGAATACGTAAATCAATAATTTGAAGAATACATTGCTCAGTTAAGTATCTCTTGGCAAAGGTTGGTTCCCTATACTACTTAACAACATGACATGATAGAATGTAAGAATAGAAAATTAGTCAAGGTGGCTTGATTTGTCTTACAAGACAAATATTTATTGATGAAGTTTTGGGATATGTCAATTACCTCCTAAATAATTTTCTTTGTAAACTTGTCAATTCTGTGACTCCATTTAAACGTTGTTGTCTTAAGAATTCCTAATTTGGCCACTTCATAGTTTTCATATCTATTACTTCGATGCATATATCCAATGACTGTAGAAATAAATTAGATGCAAAGAGTCATAACTGCATCATGATGGGATATTATGAAGAGTTGAAATCTTATTGATTTTTTTATTCTATCAAATAGCATATCATTATCAGAATGAATGTAATCTTTGATGATAATAATTTTGGCATTAAGTTGTTGAACTCTTTTGGAATATTGTGCAATGATCCTTTTGATATTATTCAAGATAATATATCAAATGTTCCCTTTTTTGGTATTTTGAATGCTCACTAATGCTCTTGAGTCAACTCGTAGTCAACCTCTTTTGGCTAAAACAATCACTTCTCATAATCAACCTTTTTAAGCACATATCCATTCCTTGACACCGTGTTTACCTTAGTGCGCTGCTAAAAAAACTGAAGTTGTTAGATTTGATGTTGCTGATGTTTCTTCAGGCCAATGAACTTATAGTCACAAGAAACATATTAGTATTGCATTAATGGGTCATGTTCATGAAACTTGTGATATGAAATCCGATCTTGATGCACAAGGACAACCTAAATGGGAATAACCATGTAGGCTGAGATAGATTCTCTTTAGAATAATCATACTTGGGACTTAGTTTCTTGACCATAAGGGAAGGACATCATGAAGTGTTGATGAGTATATAAGACCAAATTTACTTCTAAAGGTTTTGTTGAGCATCATAAGGCTCATTTTTTCATGAAAGGATACTTATTGTAAGAAGGCAGAGACTACAATGAAACTTGTAAATATGAATTTAGTTCAAATGATTGTTTCCATTTCTACTTGTTGAACACCTAATCCTCTTTATGTTATATAGTAATAAAGGTAGTCTAGATTTTATGAATCTCAATCACTTGAACTATGGATAAAATCTCATATTATTTATAAGTAAAGGAAATTTAATAGAATATATTAATTATTGGTCCAATGTAGAAATTATATGGGTTACAAAATTGTAGTGGATGTTATCATTAATGATGTTATACAATTTATTTTGATTAATTAATTTATTTTTATGTCAATTTTATTTGAAATTTAGTTAGAATTTATTGGAATTATAGATTAAGTTGTGAAATTTGTAGAATTCAAATATTTTAGAGTTTTCATGAGTTTTAAGGTGTTGAATACATTTATATATTAAAAAAAGCATTTCAAATAATAAAAAACATAATTTGCACCAAAACTATATCGCTATATTCCAACAACAAAGAATCCCAAAACATAAAAAGTTAAACTATAGTATGCCATAAACTCAACTAATACAATGATATATAACCAACATTAACCAACATTTATTGTTTAAATTATTTGAGATCACTTCTAGAAGAACTATAATTTGACTAACCATAAAATGTTCCTCAAGCAACATTCATATTCATCTCAACCCCAAGCAAAAAGTTTTACTACCTAATTAGTTTGAGGATATTTCTGGAAGGGATATTTAACTCATCACACAATGAATTCCATGTCTACAACCAAGAAAGATGAGACACAGACCATAGAAGAAAAATTAAATCTTTAATATTTGTATAATCCTAATTGATTTCTTTTAAAATGTAGTGGGTTAAGAGTAGTTCACAATCTTGTGAAAATCATTATATCGCAAAATTTATGGGACTAAGGTGAAAAAACTGAGCATTATGGATTATTGGAACTACCATCGAATTTTTGCAGCCATATCTAGAACTATGAATTCATTTACATACTATCAGAGTGCATCAATGTAACCAAAACCATAACGCATAACTATACATTCTTCATAATCATGACAGTAAACAACACAACCCATGCATACAACAAACCATGAATTTATAGGACAATGTTCCATCATAGTCATATCAAGGAGCTTCACCACTCAAGAAATCATTCATATACATAACACACAAGGCATTTCATTATTAACAACATAATAGATTTTTTCACCGTGCATAAGAAATTCACATGAACAATGTACACTTAGTAATATGTATGTTGAAAGAAGTATGGAAATTAAAGGATGGTCTTCAACTCTTCACCCAACCATAGGCCAACCACACTACAATATTTCTTGTATATGAACACGCTCTAGTCAGATACAAAGACTAAGGGGATGTGCATCTAGAGATATCCACACCCAAGGCTTAAACAAACAACCAAGAGAAGGAATCCACTATCCAGGCAGTTTCAAAGCTTAAGGAAAGCATCCCAATGACTCACTTTCTCTCTAGTTGAAACACAAAGCTTCACTCGAGATGAAATGAATTCTATCTCAGTTCTGGGAGGTGGAATCATTGCCTTTGGTGTTTTAACAACCACCTCTCATAACAAGCATCGCAGGGGTCCACAATCTACTATACAGGCGATTTCATAGCCCTAAGGTAAGCACCACAGTGACTCGAATTTCCCTGTCCTCATTAATCAATCAGGCTTAGACACACTATCCAGTGGCCTCAATACAATATCAGGGAATGTTTTCCCAATCCACAGAGCACAGGTTCGATTCGTGCTCATCCTTGCTTCTTTTGGTCTCCATACCAATAGTTGTGAACATAGTTCCTCTCTAGTGTCTTCACCTATAACTCCCTTGTTCCTTTGATTTTGGCACTCTTCATGCTCTCTACACAACAACTTCTACACCAATAACTTTTCCTTCTCCACAACTTCCATAAGACTAAAGGTTGAAGCCTGATGCTCCCTTATCTTCCCTCATTGCCATGAAATTTTGGTTTGTAGCTTCTTTTTCTCTCTCCATGTTTCATGAGGAGAGGGAATGGTATGATGTCGTTCTCCACTTAGATTTCCCACTTCATGACTTCAATGCTCGTTGGCGCAGGCGAGTCCATGTTTAGGTAGGTAGTTATGATAATTAAGGGTTGTTGGTATGTCCCACTCACGACATGCCACAGGAAAACCAAACCACATGCAATAGGCACAAACACATCCCTTCAAGCATGCAATAATTACTCAGCAACCCTCACCTTAGAGCTTTGGATTTGTATGTCCCTCCAGTTAGCCCAATAAATTAAAATTTTCTTTTATTTTATTTGATGTTTACACATGATTTCTTAGCAAACCATGGCCTCCATGCTGGCATTACATTGTCATAATTTTAGCATTAAAACAACAGGGGTAATGTGAGGGACATTACACTTAGATTCACCTCCTTAAGCACTGATGTAGATCATTCATTTCATCCATGTCTGAGATATTCTCAACTTGATTGCTTAAATATGTGTCTACATGATTTTTTTTCTTCACATCTTTCTTTTAGTTCTTTAGGTTGAGCTTTGGATGTAATTTCCATTCTCATTTATGTGACCATTATTGTTATAGTGGTTAAATTCATTGCTAGGATCTTTGCACTAGTGTGATGTGGCCATTTTATTTTTTTACTTTGCCCTCTTTCCACTTCTTCCTCCCCTCCTTGGAAGCTTCTTGGTGTTCCATCCACTTTGAACCACTTGAGTTCCCTTTCTTCTGGCCTATGTTTTCAAGGTTGTGTATACCCCCTAGATACTTTACGAGTATATTATGGTTCTTTCGAGAAACACTAAGAATTATTTTCATGTTCATAGATTATGCGGTGAACTCTTGTATACTTTGCCCCTTTCTTTGCCTGAAGTAATGCCACTAGATACTTCAATCCTCCACATGCTTGATAAGGTATAATTGTAAGTTTACAAGAGTTTTAAAATCCTATCACTTATTCATTAGAGGATCCCCTTCTAGCATCAAGTTTCTATTTGGATTTCCCACCAAGTCATGGCATGG
>APFE031582892.1:187928-210256 GCA_000404065.3 Pinus taeda | reverse complement strand
AGGGATTTTCACAACATTCCAAAAGAGGGGTGCACTATCTTACTATTGTAACATCAATCTAATCGCTAACAGAAAACCACACAACCACTATTATAGGGGGCAACCACACATTCTTTCTACAGACATTACAACATGAATCCCAAAAGACAAATGGACAACCACACAAATTTGCTAATCAAAAATTAGTCAAAGAGGCATTTTGACTATACGCCAAAACAAAGTGTTATGTTTCACTGTAGCAACATTCAAACCACTATAAATCTCACACATTCACTACTCTAGAGTACAATGAACATTCCTCCACATGGTTTTGAAACCATTACAAGAAGAATGCCAAAGATGCATGAATAGATCACACAATAGCGAAAGCCACAATGTACTAACTCTTAGTATCAATCAATGCAACAACTTACAGGGTCTTAAAAATAACCAAACACACAGGAATAGATTATGAATTAACAACGATTCACAATAGAAAATGATTCAGTGTAACTACAAAGCATTGATTCATTTAATAGTCACACAACTTACAACCCAACACTATTGTTTATTACGCCATTGACACAAAAATACGTTCCATTCACACATATTGAAGGTACAAGCATCTGCAAAACCCCAGAACTATAGTTACATAAAAAAACAAGAAGTTCCTCTCTTCTCTCCCTCTCCCTCTCCCTTCTCCTCACTCAGAAGCTTCTCTTCTCTTTTTTTTTTCCTTGAACACTTTTTTTTTAGTGTCTCCCAAAAGGAACAAACTATGACTACCAAGAATCACAAAGTATAAATCGTTTCCCCTTCTCCACAAAATAAGAGAAAAACAAATAAAAAAATAAAAAAAATCAATCTATATTTACATTAGAAAATAACTTCTCCATCTTATTTTTAAAAATCAAAAATTATTTTCTAATGTAAATATTTACAATTTCTTACAAAACATTTAAAAATTCCTCCCAACATTACCATGTAACTTTCTCATCACATTGGTAAGCTCTCACATATTTTGCTCGGTCCATACACATACATCGTAAAAAATTATATCATTAAAATTTAAAAGAGTTAAATTAGACGCTTTCTATCAAAACCATTATTTCACTTGGAATATATATTTTTAATTAGAATCTGCAAAATCTTAAATTTTTAATGTGAAAATCATAATTTTAACAACAAATTCAACATTATCATAAAACCTATGGATCACCTCAAATTTCATGCAACCTGTTTTTTTTTAAATTCTGCCCAGATTTAACCAAAAAAATCTGAAAAAAAAAACCAACATTTTCCAAATGAAAATGTCAACTATTTAAAGTAAATTCAAGTAATACAATAACGAGCATTGAGTATTTAAGTTATTTGAAATCACTTTCAGCTGAACTGCAATTTGAACAACGAAAATTCATTCTCAAGGAGCATTCATATTTTCAAAGAGCCTAGTTTAATTAGTTGGAGGAATTGTTCGGAACAATTATATTTAGAGAAAATTTGGTAAGGATTTTTGTAAATCCAAATTATAGTTATTAAACTTCAAATTGTGTGTTAAGACGCTTTTGATGACGCTGATCTATTTCCACATCAAAAAGAAGATTCAAACACTGCTCTACAAGATTTTTTTGAAATTTTTACCTAAATTCCAACCACTTTTAACTATCCAAGCAATTTCTTCACCTTACTAGACAACTCCAACAAAAAAAATCTTACTAGTAGATTGGTTTGAGGGTAACCAACGAAAATTCATTCGTCAAGGAGCATTCATATCCATCTCAACGCCAAACAAAAGGTCTTACTAGTAGATTGGTTCGAGGGTATTTCTGGAAGGGATTTTTAATTCATACCGCCATTAAGTCCATTGCTAAAATCAAGAAATATGAGACGTTGAGCATAAAGAAAAATTGAAGCTTTAACATTTGTAAAATCATGATTGATTTATTTAAAAACGCAGTGGCTTAAGAGTATCTGCCAACTTTCCGGAAATTATTATATCACAAAAGTTCGATGAAATGCATGAAACATGACATAATAATTTATGGGACTAAGGTAAAAGAGAAATGAGCATTATGCGTTATTGAAGCTACCATCGAAGTCTCTCAGCACCCACTCTGGAAAGAAATCGTGAAGGGCGGGTTACATTTCTGTCAAATTCAAAAAATTGTTGATGATGCAATGAAATTCAGTTTCGTGAGTGTGAGTGTGACTCAAATTGAAGTCAAGAAGGAAGTCCAAAATCATTGCATCCAACTCCTCCTTTTCCCTATAAACCCATTCAAAACCAATATTTAGCTCAATTGATTACACTTGATTGCATGTGCTAGGAGGAGTGGTTCCATTATATACTAGAGCAATAACAATAACATTAACTATTGCATGGGTAAAATGCAGAGGAACATTTATTTTCTAGGTAAGTTCTGGAGCTGTGACCAAGATGCATGTAATGATAGATATAGAGAACATTGAAGTAATGATAACATCAACTATTTTATGGGTACAACAGAGAGGAGTCTTTCTTTTCTAGATAACATGTGGAGCCATGACCAAGATGCATGTAATGATAGAGATATCGAACATTGAAGTGGAGATCAAAATAGAAACAAACAACAAAACAATAAAAATCTAAGCTAAGACATTACGAAGGTGAAATCTCGGCATTGGCTAAATGCTACATAAATGAGGAAACCTAATTTGCATGGGGCAAATCGATAAGCTTATGGCATGCGAGGTGGAATTTTCTCCACCTAAACATTTTGCCATCCATCCTCCAAAAATCAACTTCACAATGATTGCTTTGAATCCCATAACTATAAACAACCACCATCCTTGTTCTTTATCTTGAAATGCAAGGGATCACTTCTCAAGGAGCCACCAAAGTGGCACATGACATTATGTAGTAAGGGTAGGGTAATCACATTATCGTTTGCATGATGCTCCAAAATTGCCCCACTCACAGAAATATGCATGCATAGTATCACCATGACATCAATTGCTAAATATATCAATGTTGAAGATATGTAATAAAATAAAAACAAGTTATGCATTCATTGCATTAAAAGTTTGTAACTTTTCATAACTATTGAAGGCAACATCACTGCAATAAAGTTTCATTCATCATCATTTCCACTCTCAACATTCCCCCCCTTCTATTCTTATTATGCATTAATTGGTACAAGGCCCTCCTCATTTATTTTTATTGTCTATTTTTTCCATCCCACTCTTGGTGACCATACCCATATGAAGCTATTAACATCAATGAAGGTATTTTGTTTTGAACCAACAACCTCGTGTGTGTGTGTGTTTACCTTTGACATTATAGTTGGCTTCCACAATTGAACCTCTACTTTGTAAGACTCGGTAGTAGTACCTATATCTTGATAGACACTTCCCTTCGCCCTACCCATCCATTTCACAAAATCTTATCTAATGATTGTAACATGAGCATGTATTCCTCTATAATAACACCCTTTAGATAGAATTGATCTCTAGGCTTGTTTCATAGATGTTCAACATGGCAATCATCAATTTTGTGGAGAATTTCCCTTAAGTGAGCTTCCATAACTTCATGTGATGAATTTATAGGAGGATTAATTCTTATTTTTTCCAACACAAATGGCCAAAAGATAGTTGTTGAGTGCTCAACTCTTAGAAAGGGACTTTTCAAAGAAACTTTTATCAAGTGAAAAAATGTATATCTGTTATTCCACGTTTAAATCAAAATACACGGGCATTCCAAATTACAAAGAGAATTATTGTCTCAGAGAGGACTTTTAGTATTTTAACCAAATTTAAAAAAAGATCATGTAGTAGATACTAGTACTTTTTAGCAAGATCATACATCAATATGTTAAAAAAATGACTAGAAATACTTAATCTTGTCTTTCATGCGGGGTAAGAATGAGAGATGATTGTCATAACTTGTAAAAAATAACACTAACATTCAACCTTCAAAATACATGCCTCTAGATCTCTAGAAGAGGTTCCTCACCAATAAATTTGTTGCAAATCAAAATGCTTTTTTCAAGAGAGATTGTTTCCTGAGAAAACATGTTGGTTAAGTATTTAGTAAGTGTATTCTATATTTATAGACATAAGACTCCTAAAAATCCATAATTTGACATTGCAAGAAGATAGAAGAATGCTATCTCACTAAGCTTTTCCTTTGAACCGATAAACAATTGCTTAGAATCACCAACCACCTACAAGCATTGAATATTTATCTATGTTAAAAGATAAAACAACCTATATAGATAACAATTATTTTTGGGTATTTGTAGTAATGCTAGCACGTAATATTAAATGACAATAATGAACAAGAAAAATATTTTAAGGTATACCATCTCTATAGAGTCGTGGAAAATCCTGACAAGCTCCATCAAAGTAACTCCAAGAAATAGAATGAATTAAAAATAGGTGTTCATTGTGGCATGATAGGTTTACATGTAGGTACCTTGTTCATTTCTTTAAGAGAAACTTGGACTTTATGAGCAACCAAACTGGATGTCCCTTTCGTGCCATTAAAAGTAGATGAGTTTTTACAAGTCCAATTCCTTAGAGAATAAAATGTTCAAAGCTTTTCATATAGTCTCCTAATATATTATCTTCAGATGCCAATATTATTCTCATTGGTCATCAATTCATTTCTTTCAAAATGAAATATATGTTTCTAATCCTTGTTTTATTTTATCCACGGTAGAACATCCTTACCTATATATAACAATTGATGCAACCCCACTATAAGTCTATGTTGGTATTAGGAAAAGAATGCCACATATTGATAAGAGGTAACCACTTTTTATCTAGGGTTTCCATTATGCAATAAAATCCACATAGTAAAAAGAGAGAACCACTTTTTATCCATAATCAAGCCTTTATATTACATAATTAACTTAACATCAATGAATTGGAATCAAGGAAATTTTTAAGGGCTAATATTTGTAGGTGGGCTAATTTTCTATTATTTTTCCAAAAAAAAGATTTGTTAGTTTCTTGTTTTTTCTAAAAATATTTTTTCCTTATAAGTATAAAATATTTACCTTAAAAATCACCCAAAAATTTAATTTAAACACTATAAATTTATTAGAAATTTGAATATTTTTACATAAATATTGTTGAACATTTAAAAAAATTTCATCTCATGGATAGTAAGATTGGCCAAGGTTTCTAAACTTTAGAAAAATTTTCATCCTTAAAAGTTTTCCTAGTTAGAATTTGAAGAATTTGCATCCTTTGATTTCAATTAATTGGAATTACCATGCAAAGGTGTTGTTCCACAAATATCTTGAAGTCAAAAAAATCAGTAATTAAATATGGGATGTAGGAATTATGATTCTCACATGTTTTATAAGGGTCCATAATCTGGCATCGCAAAAAAAAATCTTTTTACTTTCATTTAGCTCATAATGTTCCATAAGTTCCATATATGTCTTCATGTATGTGTCTTGTGGGGAGGAAACCCAGTTCAACAATGTAGAACACCATCTTTGATGTTTAAATGGATAAAAATGGAAACAACTACTAGATTTTTGTTATCACTCAAACAATTATTCATTTGTAGCAATAACACTGGTGGAAATTTTATTTTTGACCCATAAATGTTTTTATTCTCAACACTTATATTAGGCTCTTTCTTGTTATCTTATAGACTTGAATAGTCAACAATAAATGAGTCAACTAGAACATTTAACTAGCCAATGAAGTAGTGCAGACTTCATTGAAATGTTGGAAAAATTCATGCTTTTTTGTGGACTAAATCTCCAACAATTTAGGGAATTTGGTTAGATTTGGACACTAAATAAAGGATCATATGGGTTGAATATGTATGATGACAATGATTATCATGAATAATTATTTTATTTTAATGCATTATGATGTTCTAATTGTTGAGAAATGTAACTAGTATCGGTCCTCATAATTTTGCTTGAGTCACGATGTAATGTATTTGTCATTTTTTTGTTTTATAAAAAATAAAATTATCTTAATGAGCATGGTTTTCATGCTATATGTATTTGTTTTAGGTCAAGCCTCCATGAAGGCTTTTAGGCTTGTTCTTGAGTCATTGTCATTGTCATATATTCTAGAACCTTCTGGGATTTTTAGTGTCAAGAAAGAAAAAGGTTTATGTAATAAATATGTGTCTTGTCCTTTCTCCACCAAGTCGGATCCTTCAATTGTCTAGCCGGCCTCATGAAGGGATTTTTCACCCTTGTAAAGTCTATAAATAATAGAATCACTCGACCTATTGTGGCTATCATCCAAGAAGGAACTCAATCTGCAATCAAAAGTCAAGAAAAAGGATGCGAAAGTTAAGAAAGGAAAAAGTAAACCCAACAAAGAATAATAAGAAGTATATCAAGCTAAGAGAAGAAAAATTTTTATATCTTTCTATCACACGACAAGGAATTTTAAGCTAGTTGTAGGGGCCAAGGACATAAGACAAATTTAAAAAATTGTTGAGAGGAGGAGTCAAGATTCTAATTGACTTCAAGAAGTTGTGTTAAAGGTTGACTTAGTGGATGAAGGAAGTCTTTGTCTTGGTCTAGGGTTAAGGTTGTCTCATTTGATTTTATTCTAAAGAAGAGAAGAGGAATTTATGGGTTTTCCACTGGAAGAGGGGTTTTTCCCGAACTGAGTGCCTACATCTTGTGTTCTCTTTTGTGTTTGTGGTCTTCATTATTTTTCATTTGTCTTGATGAGAAGAATATAATACTCGAAAAGGAGAACTAATAAGAAACTTCACGAGAAAATGTCAAAGGAAGAGAAATAAAAATAATAAAAACCCTAACTATGTTGCACTAAAGGATTTCTCAACATGGTATCGAAACTAAGGTCAGTGGCATAAGAGGCAACTACAAGATCAATGTTAGTTGGAAAAACACAAATTTCAAGCCTTACCCTCAAAGCTAGCTACCTAGAAGAACAAAATTGAAATAGCTCAATTATGGGCTTAATTATAAGTCAATACATCAACATATTAAGATTAAAGCCTAAGATGGAAGAAAAAAGAAGTAAAGGGAGACATGAAGCATCAATTGGAGATATGAAGATCTAGATCATAAGCTCCTTCAAGGCCGAGTTTTTTGTAAGGGAAAGCGAAGTTCTAAGCATAGATTTAAGGTACAAAATCACTTCTAAAATCCAAGGGACCTGTGCCATCTCAGAAATCCAAAGTGACCGAATTCTAGAAGATAGTCCTTGTAAACCAACAAAAGGTTCAAGTATTAAAAATCTAAGACCGAGTTATTAGAAATATTGTAGTCCTGTTATAAAGCTACTGTCACGTCAAAATTAAAGGAGTCGAGACCCTTATGGAAGGACGAGACCCTGTGCATATATATAAGGTCCAAGCCTTAATAGTGACATAAAATCCGACATGGACGAATCACAATGCCTGACTTAATAAAGCATGTTTTGAAGTCTAATTCATAAGGACACAATCTCAATCTTCAAGGAAGAAGGACATAATCTCAGTCTTAGCATATTCTACATTTTACTCCAACTAAAAGTCAAGAATGAGCAGTAGAATTGTCTTTAGAAAAGAAAGCGAAGAAATGATTAGGTAAATACCCTATCGTTGAAGAAAGAAAGAATTCATTGAGAAATCCTATCATTGAGAATGTAAGTGAAAAGAACTTGTTCAATTTTGTCTTGCATTACTTGTGGAAGAACTCTTAAAAAGGCTAGGTAAGTATTGTTGTTGTTCTTTATGTCTCAATCATCTAACAATATGTCTTCAGTTTGCAAGGAGAGAAATAAATTCAACAGAAGACAGAGGTATGTTAATTTTGAGGTATGTATAACATGTTCATTTGCTAAGAATCTAATGTCTTAGGATTTTATTGCTTAAGGTCTGCAAGATCTCTTTATATCTAGGAATTGTAAACCCTATCTAATACATATGAAAATCACATTTTGCTCATTCCCTCTTAGTATTATTATCTCATAATGTCTAGGGTTTGTAAGTAGTATGAAAATCCTTGGCAAGAATGAAATTAAGTGATGTCTAGATTTTGTGACTCAAATCCATAGGAATTCATTCTCTAAAAGGTATTTAAAACCCAAGATAATCATCATGTTATTGTATTTGTATATTATGCTGGTATTTGTCAATAAATATTGTAGATATATATCAAGAATGGTGACTTGGTAAATCGAATTATATCCTTGGATGCTCTAATAAAATTTGACTCATATGAAAATGGACCATGAAGATGTTGTAATAACTCAAAGGGAGTCCTTAATAAGGAAAACTCTACAAGGTTTGTAAAAGGATCAACTCAAGGTATGTTTAAGACCACAAGATTTGTAGCTAATCTTCTTCATTAAAAGATACAATCATTTTGAAATTTTCTTTGTATTATTAACTCTGTCATGTCTAGGGTTTTAAATCATAAAGATTATTGTTAAGGTTATTAATATCTCGATTAATTCAACCCTTTTTCATGCTCTCTCTTTCACTTTTTTAAAAACTTAATCTTTAGGGTTCACTATAAAACCCTAGCCTTTTTTTGATATTTAGGGTTTGTTGATATGAAACCCTAGTTTCTCAGGGTTTTTTATTGATGTCTAAGATATATGATGAAAAGCTAGATCTTTAGGGTTTGATGAAATAGGGTTTATGAAGAAAATCTTCTAATAGTTAATGTAAAAGCCTAGGAATTAAATCCTAGGTGCATGTGTTTTTCATTTGGTTGAAACCCTAGCTTGGTCAAGCTCTTGTAACTTTAAAGTTTTAATGCATGACAAAACCCTAGTAGAAATTGAGATATGTTTATAGGGCATGATAATAAAACCCTAGATGTAATAATGCTTTCACTATGATTGAAATAAATTGTTGATATCTAAAGTTTAGTTTTTATAGAAGAATCTAGAGTTTGTGACAAAAACCTAACATAGTATGTTGTGAAAGTATAGGGCATGAAAGGTGTATCCTTTGTTGACTGTAAACCTAGCTAGGTTTAGGTTTTGATATCTAAATTATGATGTATTATGCTCCCATTAAGATTATATGCTAAACTTATATTGATAAAGTTGACTTCATGCTTTATATTTGTACTTGGTTGAACTTGTTGTTGAGGATTTGCAAGTACATAATATTCAAGATGTTGAAGATGCTTACCTACCTCATACTTGATGATGACTTGATGATGATCTTGAGCATGATAGAAAGAGACATTTGTAAGAACCTTTAAGTATACAATGTTGATGACATTGTTGTCAAGTGGGGATAGAAGGAATGATGTTCCAGAAATTTGAAGTTCTCCGATGATATGATGATAGATCATGTGTGGTTGAGTTGTTGATGGACTTATCTCCTAGTAGAAAATAAGCCTGGAGAAGAAGGTATATATCTCTCCAATTCAAAGGGAGGACATGTTGTGACAACTATAATGAAGACTATGAAGAAATAATGAAAATTAGAGAAAGGCTAAAGCACTAAAAATGGTTATTCTAAGTTGTATTCTTGATAAATAAAGTTGTGATTGATGAAGTTGTGAACAATAATTTGATGTTTTGGAAAATGATTTGGTTGAGTTTGGTGTTGCTGGAGAAATTAAAGAAGGAATATTCCATTCAAATGTGTTTGGATATTGTGATAACCAAAGCAACATCAAAATAATTGAAGACCCCACCAATTATGCTTGCATATAAGAACATGTACATTGGAAGTTTAGATGCTAATTGGGGTCATGAAGCTACAATACATGCCAAAAGATGAAAAAGTAGCTGATGTGTTGACAAAATCTCTTCCCCATAAGAAGTTGGTTTTAGGAGCATTCTCGAATTGGTGGATGTGTTGATCTTTTCATGAAAAGTTGGTGAATTGATAAATGCCCCTGATTTGGTTGAGAGAGAGATGAAGTATCATAAAACTACGTATATGATGGTACTTGGGAGGACATTGTGGCCTATTTAAGTATTGATATCTCAGTAGATGTCTAGATATCAGAGGGAGGGTATCAGTTGGATCTCCAGTTTAGTGTTGATACTTGGATCCTTATAAGGGTTGGTGTCAGGGCATGGAGGCCTAGATGGTATCATGTTGAATGGATACCAGGGTTGTAGCCTGATGGTACTGTTACACAACATTTCATCACTATCCTTGTACTCCCCATTCCTTGATCCTAAAGGATCTCTACAGTGAACCCTACATTCTTCCCATTCATGAAGAAACTCTCATTGTGTCCCTCTTCATGAGCAGAACAATTCCCTTTTGCACCATTTCCCTAAATCTTCTGTTTTTCCTAGTTTACAAGACCGGTGCTAATGACCCTTGTCCTTCTCGCACCGATATGCAGGGATTAACACTATCCCTAGCGCTAAATGGAGTGACTGAGCTTTGTTTCATCGCACTGATCCTCTTTTGGAACATTGTTTAAATAAGGAGCTGAAGCTTCCATCTCTAGAAGCTTCGTAATAGAAGTATGGTAAATGGTTGAGTTGGATGGAGTCAAGGATTTCAGTTTGGGCTCCTTTCCCTGTAAGTATGGAACTACCTCAAGAGATAAGACCTTCTCCCATGAGAAGAGGAACCATCTCCCATCCATTCATGCTATATAAACCTCCATTTTTCCCAAGCACAAGTTAGTGTTAATGTTGGTGTGCTAGTGCTAATTAAGTTTGGAGTGAACAACAAGCTATTCATAGTTGTAGCTCCCTAGTTGTGTGTGAGGGAGAAGTGTGAATTTGGTTTTCTGTGAAGCCTAAATGGGAGAGACTTAAAACTATTATTGTTGAGGCCATCATGGAATGCCAATGAACGTGTGTTGGAACCTGGTTTTGTCGGAGGAGAACAACAATGTCAAGACAATGGTTGTAATCTCTTCATGATTTAATATATATGCAACTATCGATCGCTTTCCTACATAATGTGCCATCTCACATGTTTATGGATTAATGCTTCTTGAATTGTTAAGTAGGTTGAATTACAATTTGTCTATTATCATGGTTGTTTTTTGTTGTTGTTTACTTATTTTAGGTGTTTGAAGAAGGAAACAGAAATCGCTGGAGCGAGCAAGCAAGGTCATCACCAAACGGGATAAGCGTACTAAGAGGTAGGCCTTCTTAATTGGTTTTAACCTAAGGAAATCTTCCATAGAATGTATCGGTTGTGGCTAGACCCATTATCAGGCTAGAGGAATTATTTGTTTCCGCACACATAATTTTACTTCACCACAAATTGGCGACTCCGTTGGGGATCCAATCCTTCTGTTTGTTTTCTTGGAATTTCATGGTTTTGTGTGAACTTTTATAGTTTCGCCATTTCCCTTTAGTTATGTTTGCTTTCCTTTGCTTGCTGCTTTGGGTTTGAATTTCATAGTAGCAAGTCTAGTCCCAACTTTTTAGAAATTTTATTTTTTCTTTACATCCTCGGTCAGTGTTCTTAATTCGCTGATAGTCATGTCAATTAGCATGAGATGTTGAGAAAAAATCACTCTGACCCCATTCTAGTGCTTGTTATCAGTTAGCCAGTCACTCTGATGCCTATAAGTGAAGATTAGGGTTTACCCCATATCTTGGCTAGTGTGTTTTTCTCTCATGATCTTGACCCTATAAGCTTTTTAGATCGTCTTCTCCCTGACTAGAAAGATTCTTTTCATTTGGTTTGTTTTCTTGTTGATTTGTAATTTTTTCGCTTGATTTCTTGGGTCATTGGATGGTTAGTGGTGCTAGGGCATCTAGATTTTCATCCACTTAGCTGATTGTGAACTCAGTGAGTCAAGTTCTTGGTGCATTTACTACTTGCATTTCGTTTATGATCCTTCTATGGCTTTGACCTCCATTACACAAGTTTGAATTTTTTTTGTTTGCTTGTCTAAATGTCTCTTTTTCGGCATATATTACATTGCTTGTCTTGTTTTTGGAAAAGTCGTCATGCCATTAGTTTCAAAGAGATTATCTCGTAGTGTTTTTCATTTGCTTGAGAATCGATTGTCTCGAAAAAAATTTCATTGAAGTGCTTTATGAGAAATTCATTTTGTCATTTCATGAAAAGTACAAAATTCTAGTTTGCTGCATCAATATGTTATAGTAGTTAGCATCATTAAAGGCTAGGATTGCACTGGAATTTGAAAAAAAAACAAAATCTCTTTGCTTTTGAAGGACGGTTAGAGTGTACTTGTTAGCAAAATTAGGAATTGGAATGTATTTTTCATTAGTTTATTTTCTTGAAAAGTGAAGTAGTGAAAAATCATTTTGCTTTCGGTTGCTTGGTTGTTTGCATTTGGTTGTGTTTTCTACCCTCTCTAGTATAGACAATTGATCGAATTGAAAGGGTCTTGTCTCATTTAGCTGCATTTATGGTTTTTCGAGTCACATCGCTAAGGCCTGAAAACTGAGACATAACTCAAGATAAAATTTAAAATGAACTCAATTAACCTAAGGTGCATTTGAAACCTAACGATCACATCTAGAAGGTCTAGGATAGAGACGTGTTGTGATGCCTTTAAACCTAACAGTTGTCGTTAGCTTCAGCACTAGGCAACGCTAGTACGGATTTGTGCTCCTTGTACCATCGAGTATATAACAATAGACCTCTCTAGGCTGAAATCCTTTATCCATAGGAAACCGAGTCTTTCACCTTACAAACGTGATACACCAAGCACAATATTCGGGGAGATTTCATGCCCGTACTTCTCGGTGCGCCAGGAGGTATTCTGCAGTTCATGGTTGCTTGGTAATCTTTTTACCTAGATCATCCCAGGTAGTTGTTTGATCTTTTTGACTCATTAAACTTAAAAGATCATTCGAGTGCTTTTCCTTTTGAGCTCGTTTCCAATTGAAAGTGATAGAGTCAACTTTGTTTCTTTCTCGACTCTTAAAACATGAAAGAGCACCAGTTTATTTATGTGTCTTAAAAACTTGATTGCCCACAATATTCTAACATCCTGTTAGTCTTTTCTAGACCAAACCGTGAGTTTTCCCTAAAGAACATTTTAAAGCCTTGAAGTTTATGTCACTTTTCCTGTTAACTAAGATAAGGTCATCGTGGCTGAACCATCTGGTTCACCTAGTTCCTCTTCCTCTCCTTCGTCTGAACGATTGTCTAACGATCCTTTTACTGAATTACTAGAGTCACTTGGGGACCGAGGTGTCAAAATCAGAATCATTCTGAGCATTCAAACTTTGTCATCTCATCCTTCGCCTACTTCAGATACTGGGTCACTTGCTGATATTGGCCAGGAATCTCTAGACAATCACGTCGAAACTTCTGAGAGTTTGTTGACTACTGACAATGGCTTGGACTAGTTATATATCCTCTGAATCCTTTGTTTGAACCTGTTGTGATATTACCATAGCGTCCGTACAGTCCGTAGATCAGTCGGGTGTTCCTTTGGAATTATCCCCTCGTACATCTTTGATCATTCATCGTCGTTTGTTCCCAACTATGGAACTCGAAGGCAATGCTCCATTTACCTCTTTGGACGAGTCGAAAGTTTCTACTCAACACACTGTCGGGGAGGAAGAACATAAATTTCCTCCTGAAGGTTTCCCCTATACAGGGAGCATTCCCATCAGTGTGTATCAGGATTTACCACCTAATTATGTGACTTTGGCACAATTGGTCTCAGGTACACCTAGTGCCTCATCACTTTATCATAAACCTATTTGGGTGTTTGGTGCCATGCCTGCTATAGGTTCATTCATTGCAAATCTGACCTTCGAATAGGATGTTCGCTCAGTCTCGGTGCAACCCACCATTCTGAAGCCTCCTGTATCTTCCGTCCCAGTCACCCATCTAGTTCAACCGATGGCCTCGAAGAATGTTACTGTCAGTTCTTCGATCCCTCCAGTAAGTGGACATGATGTACCACCTTTTTGGGGGCAGAATATGAGCATTTTTATAGTGTCAAGCACCACCAATGTGAGTAGCTCACAAGATCACATGGTTGGCATGAACCAGCCTTCTTCTGGCATTATCCAAAACGTTAATGGTCCTCCTGGATCAAGCAATGTCTATTACCAACAGGTTCAAAATCCCGTTGGTCCGCCTGGGTGAAGAAATTTCTAGTATTGGTAGCCTTACGAGGCTCAAGTTCAGTACCAAACTCCTTTTGTTCCATATGGTTCTCAAGGAATGGTCAATCCACCTTACGTCCTTCAATATGGGCGGTACGTTTAGCCTGACCCATCCACTTTTCAGGGTGGCTATGGCCAGATTCAATTCGGAAAATTTTCGGGAACTGTTTAAGTACCTTGCAACAACAGGGACAACCTTTGTAGCAACAAGGGAAATATTTTTTGCAGCAAGGGTCGTCCATGCAACAATAAGGTAAGATGATACCGCAACAAGGACAACTACAACAACCACAGGGGAAACCCTCGCAATAGTTGTAGAAAACCATGCAACCATGGATGTAATATGATCCACAAAACTCCCAGCCTATGTATTCACAGGGCCAGCCTATGCAGTCACAAGGACAACCTTTGCAGCCGCAAGGTCAATCCTTGTAGCAGTAGGGCCAACCTGAGCAACAACAACCCTTATATACATATCAACAAGGTCAACCCTTGTAAGGACAAGTCCAGGGTTAAGTCTTGCTGCAGCAGGACCAAAATCATAATGTCCTTGGTCAACAGGTACAAAATCATTTTGTCAAAGGGCAACAAGTCCAGAATCCCTATGTCTAAGGGCAACTAGTATATAATCCTTATGTCCAAGAACAGCAGGTCCATAATCCTCTTGCTTAGGGGCAACAGGTTCAAAACCCGTATGTTCAGGGACAATAGGTGCAATATCCATATGTCCAAGGTCAAGAGGCTCAACAACCTCTTAACCCATATTTTTCTTATCAATAACCTATGACTGGATAGTTTCAAGGTGTTCAAGGACAAAATCGTCCTTATCGCCAAGGTAACCTACAATGGGGGAAGAATCAAATGCCATATTGCCAAAATCCCCACTATGGGGCTAAAATATTTACCAACAGGGATGGGCTCCTCCGGTTGGACCCTCTTATTGACCTCCAATGCCTTTTAACACTCAATTTCCATTCTTGGCCACACTAGAGTTTCTAGATGTGTCTCGCCTTACGAATGATCCAATTATTCATTCGCTATACTGGCCTCTAGTTCCATCCAAGATCCCAATTGATTGTCCTAAGTTCGATGGAAAAGCAAAAGAAGATCCTCAAGCCCATGTGATGACATATCACCTCTGGTGCTCTTCGAATTCTTAGGTTGATGATTCTTTTTGTCTTCATCTTTTCCAATGAACCCTCACAGGTGCTGCAGCCAAGTGGTACATCGAGCTTCCTCGAAGTACTTACCATGACTTCAACTCTTTAGCCATGGATTTTCTCATGCATTTCCAGTTGCCGATTTGTTATGAAACTGACACTTATTTTCTCAAATCGCTCAAGCAAGATACTATGACACACATCTCCGATCACATCCATGAATGGAGAGGTAGACGTCGCTTGATCAAATTCGAGATTGTTGAATAGTTGCTGACCAAATGGTTTACCAAGTCATTCGTTTCTCCAATTGCTCGCGATATAGCTATGGGTGGATGCGTTACCGAAGAACAAGCCATTGCTCGTGCCTTATACTTAGATCTTTCTTATTCTAAGTTTGGCACTTTGTATGAGCTATTACTTGATGCTTCGCGACCATCATCCGATCCCATGGCATCAAAATCACAAGCTACACCTCCTCTTAATGGAGTGATTGCTTCAGTGTCCTAGACCCCTACCAAATATTCTTCCAAACAGAAGCCAGTCTCAAACACTCCTTCCAATAGTTCCTGCCAGAATCCACCTGGCCCTATTAAAACCTCAGAGGTCCACGATGTCTAGTCTACCACAGGGGACAAATCCTCAAAAGATAAGAAGAAGGGAAAAGGCAAGGGTGAAGCCAATGCCCCAAAATAGGGTCGTCCTAAGTCGTCTATTGGTGATTCTTCACAATAGAAGCCTAAGCATCTGTGCCTCATTTGCAAGGAGGATCACTATACCAAGAATTTTCCTTAACGGTCTGAAGTTAGTCGTTTGCTCAAAGGGACCCTAGCTATCCTGAAAGAGCGGTGTCCATCTCAACATACTCAAATGGTAGACCAACCTCAATCATTCGCTTCCTCAGGATCACAAGTGTTCATGATGAATACACCTATTAATGTGGCTACTAAATCAAAAGATTACAAAACTCCTGGTTTGACATCTGGGGAAGAGAAAGTAGCCACCCCTTCTTATTTTTCCCCGAGTTCTAGCCCTCTTCATATCACGCGCCTTAACCCCGATTCTGCTATTTGTCCACCCTCTCGAGGTGTGCTAGGGAAATCTTCGTACAATCCCAACGCTCGATCTATTCAACACTATAATATTGTTGAGGATTTGGCTCAGGCGCCATCAGTTATGTCGACTCTCGAGGTACTCCAAAGTTGTCTGTCTTAGCGAAAATCCTTGTTGTCAGCTATTGGGGTATTGATCCTACCGATTCCAATTTGATATGTTTTAATCTAGAGAACCATGTTCCACGCCTGCCTCATCAGATTGCCTTTCTCATTTAGGTCATCATCAATGAGAAAACCATTCATAGGATTGTCATCAATGAAGGTGCTTCTACCTGCATTATGTCAATCACCTGCTGGAAGGAAATTGGTTCTCCTACTTTGAACCAATCCCCTAACACTTTGGAAGCTTTCGACGGGTATGATTCATGACCCTATGGTGTCTTAACTAACCTTTCCATTACTTTGGAGGGCAAGATAGTACAAGTTGAGGTAGATATTATTGACGCTAATCTTAATTATAATCTTCTACTTAGATGGAGCTGTACCCATGCCATGCATGTTGTAGTCTCCTCCCTATTCCACGTGATTCATTTTCCACATCAAGGGAAGATCGTCAATGTCGACTAGCTATCCTTCTTTGCCTCTTCCTCCTCGGATGGCAATGTCCCGTATGTCAAGAACACTAGTGATCCTTATGAGAGTGTGGGGGTAGGTCTTTTTAAAGATTCTACCTTGATGGGATTTTTTCTGCTCCCACCTCCTCATGTTGCCTCTGTCAACATGATCTCGGTCATACCTTCACCAGATATTCTTGATACCTGTGGCGAGGTTATGCCACTCTGTCCTACCGGAATCAATTACGTGGAAATTGTTTCGACCTCAAGTTCCATATCCTCTGACTTTCCTGTTTCGAGGACTTCTCTCAATATGTATTCTCAATCCCCGTGGCTTGGTGTTTTGGCATCTCCTAATCCCTTAGCCAAGGCTCTTCTTGCTAAAGAGAGTATCATGGAAGTACTGTCTCTCGAGGAACCACCTTGGAACATTACTCATCATTGTTCCTCATTCCTGCCTTGCCCAATGGTCATGTCTATATGTCTTAAGAGGTTCTCTTCTCCATTGCCTATTGACATCCCAGTGTATCCTGACGTGATCAAGATATTCCAACTGAGGGCCCCTTTATCCCTTCATGGATTCAAGATTTTTCTCCCTCCCCAAGTTTTTACCAATCGCCCATTATTGCAATGGGGTTTCCATTTGACTCGTAACCCTCCCTCGCCTAGGGGGCATGGGGGAAACGCCTTATATGAGTTCTACTCTATTATTTGGCTAAGTCGATGCTTACTCGTCATGTCAACAATAAAACTCTGGTGTTCATCTGTGTTGAATGATTACCCGAGTCCCAACATGGACTCTCTAAAAAAGTACTATGTTTAGGTAATCTTGCATGGTTACTTGTGTACATTAGTGTGTCATTTATTTTTTTGCAGTGTGGTTTGGTGTGCTAGTTTTCAAATAGCTTTCCTATTTACTATGTTTTCCCTGCTTTGCAGATGTTTGTGACTCCTCACATTAGTTTCACTGCTGGTGCTTTCCGTAATACCCTGAATCTATCCTCCGCGGTGTGGGCCATTTATGACCCTGATGGTGAGTTGATTGATCTTCAAGGTATTTGTTTAGGTTGCACAATTAATAATATTGTTGACTACAATACAACCATCGAATTGTTGTCAGAATCCATTTCTCTTGAAATTTGAGAGTTGGTTGTCAACCTAGATTCATAGTTTGTTGTCCTTCAACTCAACGAGCAATATTCCATTGGAAACCTTCAAATATTGAGAATGTATCTACATATTTGTCTACTGAAAAGGCATTTTGATTACATTACATATCATCATATACCTAGACATATGAATATATTGACAGATTCATGTGAAAGGAAAAACAAATCATTTGTACCATAGTAAGCAAGAAAATACAATATATATATATATGGTGATAATGTTTGATACATCAAAACCCCAAAAAATAATATGTGTGTTCAAATAACTTCAGTGGCTAGCAGGCGTCATATATTCGTGGCACGCAGGCCTAAAAAATGTAAAACGTTGGACCTAGGAACTAATCAACATGGTGATCATGATAACATGAAATTTCTCGTGCAACATGAGTAAAAAATCGGTGGATCTAGTCCGATACTCCCACCGTGTGTCTCTGGTACTGGCGAGGGATGTCTCCCACCTGAGCATACTCTAGGATACCACAAGTCAACCCCTCAAGGATGCTCGTGATTCCCTCCTCGTTGTCACTCCCCTCCTCGTAAGGAGCGACATCAAATTGGTGGGCGACATGCCTGGCTATTGGGGACATCCCGACAGGACACTCTAGTCCAACATCTACATTGATAAAACAAAATGTTATAAACACACACACACACACACACACACACACACACACACACACACACAATATATATATATATATATAAAACTAAAAAATCACAAAATTAAAAAAAAGACTTTTTACCTTCGTCATCGAAATCCTCCTCATCTGGCAGCGGCATGTCTGGATCTCCGCAGAAGTCGGTACCGCTGTATGGCCAATCCTCCACGACGACCAGATGTTGTTGTAGCCATGAAAGGAAGGCCAACCTGTAAGACATATGATGGCACCCAGTGACCCTAAGCATCAAACGACTCTAATGGCCATCCGTGGGTCTCGTGGCATTGAAGGATCTACCTCAGTTAGCTGGTACTGGAACAATGACACTTGTTCCAAGAAAAAGGTCACTAGTATAGATATGAAGAAAAATTGCTTCAGATTCCCTACCTTAGATTTTGTTAGCTGGTGTTTTATGTTGATCTTCATGGCTTTTTCCCAATTGATGATCGTCGGTGTTGTACAATCGAGAAATTTCGACTTGTTAGTCTCATGCACTGCTTGGGACCCTACCACTCTGTTGATAGTCAACAATAGCACTCTCAGTGTCAGATCTTGCATAGTGGCAATCTCAAACTTACCGCTCTTTGATTTGAGTGCTTTAGGGAAATGTTGGGCAAGTAGCATGGATATGCTTGCCCCAATTGGTCGTGACCCATATAGGTTGACTGGTTCCCCTCTCCGGGATAGCCTTGTGATGAAATATATGTCTGAAGTTTCTAACTCCAGCTCCTAGTCACCAATGATGAATATTTCCCGATTTATGTCCCATAGACTAATTAGGTATCGAAGCAGCTCAGGTTTGGCCCGCATCGCTGGTGTGAGAAAGAACTTGAGGAGTCCACAGTTCCTCAAAGCATTTAGGCAATTTGAATCATTTAGTGCCTGAGTGTCCACATATTCGTGCTCATGTTCTTTCCAGTCTACCATTTTCGACGATTCTTTCCTGCAAAAACCTTGTATTCAAGTCAATAATAATTTTTGGCCAGTAAAATTTGGATTCGAATGGTGGTTTTGAGAGGAACATGTTTTCTTCCTTATTCATGACGCTAGTGTGCCTTCTTTAAAAATAATTGCGCCAATGGCACGATTGGGCATTTTAATTACCCTTGGTTGGCACGATTTTGTGCCCGGAACTCGTGTCGACCGAGGGTGAATTGTTTTTTCCAAAACCTCCCTTAGAAATGCAAAAAATGGATGAAAACAAGAATAAATAGTATAGAAACGGAGCTTAGGGACTTGGCTCTTACCTACAATTGGCGGCTCGGTGAATGACCTCTCGGAACTCCCACAATCTTCTCCGAAAAAATTAGGGCAAAAGTGGGTGAAAAGTTTTTCACAGCAAGGTAAAATGGTAAATGGTAAAAAATACTTACTTTCCCCTCCTTTGATTCAATTTTTCATGAAATGTTAGGGTTTTTTAAGTATTTTGACCTATTTTTCCTCAAGAACTAGATAATGCACTCTACCTTTTTTGCGCAACAAAAGGTGATGGATGTTCGACGATGATGTTGAGTCACGTTTCAGCTCTTTTCGCGACTCGTAAAACTCAAATGAAAAGATTGCTAATTATTTTTCCCTTATGACTCGTAAAAGAGAATAAAATGGGGGGGGTCCACTTTCAAGCTCTTTTCCAACCCTTTAAACATGAAAATATAGTCCAGCCCTTGTCATTTCGAACTCGTTAATGGATGCGAAACGTCGTACACCCAGTATATGTTTACCCCTTTTTCAGGATGGGATGCACTATTTACGAAAAAGGTACTCCTTGACTGAAATGGTTAAGCGGTTCTCTCAAGTATCGTTTCTTACCTTTTAGTGCTCGAGAGACACTAATGTATGAAAAGGGACCATATGGAGTTTTCTTTTCTGTTTCTTTTTCAAACTCTCTAAACACTAAAAAGATACCAAGTTACACCTTTTTCGGACTCGTTAAAACATACAATGACATCGGATTTGTCACCATGATGAACATGAGCTTCTCCTTCCTAGGGCTCGTTAAAATTACTAGGTCAGATTTGTCTGAAGCATGAAATTACAGTGCAAGCATATGTTGTCCCCTTCAAGCTTGTGATTAAAAAATAATTGGGGTAACTGCCAGAAATGGTGGGGGAAAATTTGGAAATCTAATCAGTTGTGTCGGCAACTCACTCTTGAACATGACACTTTCTAATTTGTGTCAGTTTGGGATATCCCCCTTTTTATCGTTGACCTTCCTAGGTTGGGTCATTTATTTTTTCCTTCCATTTGATCTCTGCCATGTCATCATGACCACTGATCTTATGGATCCAAAAGCTGCCAAAATTTCAGTCGTCTCACTGATATGTTCAAGAGTTGTCCTTCTGCAGTTACACTTACCCCTGATTCTCTGTATCATCCAAAATCATTTTGCATTCCTTTGTCCTGTGTCGATGATGTGGGATACAATATGGCCCTCCTTCGAGATGGTTGCTTCCTGTCGATTTCATCTCATTATCCAAGAATTTTACGAAGAGACTCCCTTCCAGTGCCTTAGAGCTTGCATGCCCTAATGGCAAGTTCTTCGCACTTGACGACAAGTTCACATCATTGGACTTCGATCGAGTGGTTTCACAAGTGTTTGACTATAACTCCCTTATTCACATTGCGTGAATTGTGTTGATAGTACCTTGAGGACCATTATCATTATTGGTGGTTTCTCTCGCGCTTGTTAACGGTTTACATTATCGGCTAGTAATCAAGTGATTTTCTCTCATGTTCGACGTCAACACATCTATTCACATGTTAGAATTTGTACTTTGATCAGGTGGAGTTGGAGCACAAGACCCTAGGCTCAGATTACAAAAGTCCAGGTTGCAAAGTGGTGTGACGTGATTATGTTGATATGCATGTCTCTCTCAGATCGATGGTTGCGACCATACTGTGAGTTATCATATGTGATCCTTCTCATTATTGGATGGCTGCACCCATGCCTGGATCCATTTACATGATCATTCTCTAGATGGATACATCCATGCCACGATTCATGTATCATTTGACATAGTTTTCAGTTATGTATATGTATCTGTACTTTCTTGCAGGTTTTTCGACGACAAACTCTGGTTCCCCGCATTGGTTCATAAAGTATTTCATCCCTAACTCTAGCTCGGCTTTCACTCTTTAGGGGGCATCTGTTACATAGAATTTCGTCACTCTCCCTATACTTCCTGATCCTTGATCCTAGAGGACCTCTACAGTGAACCCTACATGCTTCCCCTTCATGAAGAAACTCCCATTGTGTCCCTCTTCATGAGTATAACAATTCCCTTTTGCACCATTTCCCTAAATCTTCTGTTTTTCCCAATTTACAAGACCAACGCTAATGAACCTTGTCCTCTTCACGCCGATATGCAGGGATTAACTCTGTCCCTATCACCAACTGGAGCGACTGAGTTTTGTTTTAGTCACTCCGATCCTCTTTTGGAAAGTTTTTTAAAAAAGGAGTCAAAGCTTCTAGCTCAAGAAGCTTCGTAACAGAAGTCTGGTAAATGGTTGAGCCGGATGGAGTCGAGGATGTCAATTTGGGTGGGTTTCCTCTATAAGGATGGAACTACCTCAAGAGATAAGACCTTCTCCCATAAGAAGAGGAACCATCTCCCATCCATTCATGCTATATAAACCTCCATTTTTCCCAAGCACAAGCTAGTGTTAATGTTGG
>APFE031582892.1:152029-172553 GCA_000404065.3 Pinus taeda | reverse complement strand
CCCCGGAAAATTTTGGTTTTGGACCCTATGTTAGGTTGGGCAGACCCACCTATGGTTTTGTGCATGATTTTCGCACTTGTTTTTTGGACGCGATGGTTTTCGGTCCATGGTATTGGATGCTTCGGCATGTATAAATATGTATTGTAACATTGAAAGGAATATAATGAAAAATCAAGCTGGCAGTCTCGGTTTTGAGATCCAGTGGGAAATCTCTGTGTATATGTGTTTTATGTGTTATGCTCTCGCATTTTTATTTTTACTGTGATTTATAATTCGTATGCAGGTAATTTCTGTACGGGGTTAAAACCTACATCCAATTAAAATAATAATAAATCTACATTTATATATTCATATATTGATTGGAAGGATTATCGCAATGGTCACTTCTTTCAATTAGATCCCCTTCAAGCCTTTGGGATACCTAATATTTTCTTATATAATATAGTTGGGGCTTGCTACTTGTTGGCTTGTTGGGGGAAACAGACTTGTGTTTTTTTTTATCTTGCAGTTGGAGTCTATGGAATAAGAAAGAAATTTGATAACTTGAAAAAAGTGGTAGCTTGACAAAAGTTGTAGAGAAAAGATTAATCTCTCCTACCTCGATAGAACTCGTTGCCAATATCAACACCTACAAGAACTTTGTTGTGGAATATTATCAAAACTAATAGAAGGGTATGAAAGAGTGTATTGTACAAACCTTGACAAACATGGCCACTGAAACTTGGAACATTGTTTGTAGGAAGAGAAAATTATGTTTCCTTTTTCCAAACATGTATGTTAGTATATTTCAGTTTAATGAATATGTTTTCTTATTATCATATATGATTTCATACTTTAACAAAACATTCACCAAGACTTCACAATGTTTTATTATTCAGTAAAAGATTTGGCAAGATCTTACAAGATTTTATAATTCAGTGAAAGATTCTCCATTATTGTACAAGATAATATAATTTGGTGAGAGATTCGCTAAAAAAATTATATATACATATCATATTATTGATAAAATCACCTCCCATTTTTCCTATGTATCATGGGGATTAGCCCATTTATTTTACATATAAATTTAGGGTGGTTCTTAAAATTTTCCCTGCATCAAGATGTGATGGTAGTAGCAACACAATGAGCAGTATCATGAACAACAACTGAAGGTAGCATACCAGATGAAATGAATGCAAGAGGAAGGTTGTTGATAACACAAAGGCAGAACAAAGTTGCAAGCTCAAACAGATTCACTTGTGGTGAAAGCAACTTTGGAGACTCAGGTTATGAGGTGACAGTGCGACATGAAGATCACGTGAAGGAAGAGAATGGAATAGAGAAGGAGTTGCATGTGCTCAAGAAACAACTCAAGGAAGAACAAGAGCTGCATAGAAAAGAGAATGAGTTGCAACAAGAATAGGTATAATAGTGGGTGCAACATGCACTCATGGATGAAATTGAGCCTGTACAAGTTAAAGATCCATCCCAACAGTTGGCATAGAGCATACATGGTAAGAAGTGTTGTTGTTCACATGCAAGGGAATTCAACAGCATGCATGTCATCGTGCACACACATGCGATCCCACCTATTCAACACACTCACCAAGACAAAGATAAGAAGAAAGTCCAACTGGAGTTGAACATGTAGTTGATAGTTGATGTGCATGACAATCAGAACACACTGGAAGATCAACACAGACACTATGCATCAATGTGTTGCTGGTTTGGCCACACAAGAAGACCATGCACATGTTAGCAGATGAGTTAGATGGAGGAGCTATACCAATTCACTCAGATGCAACAGAGGCAAGAGTTTGCTTCGGCAAGATGTCACCATGATGTGCATTCACACCATCACGGATGACCAAGCTTGGCATTAGCTCATCACCTTCACCATCACAAGCATGTCAAAGAGTTGGTCTCACCATAACGGACTGAGTGTCAGTGATGTCTTGCATGGCTTGCTCAAACCATTTTGTCTCACATAAGCAAATGTGCATTGTAATGTAATGCCATGTGAAGTGTAAGTCAAGTGTCGATAGTTGGATGTAACAGTCATAGAGTAGATGAAGAGTCATGAGGATAGATGAAATGTCACAAAGGGGAATGTCAAGGGTCACCCCACCCTTTGCTATAAATAGAACCTCATAACTCATTGTAAAGGCTTTGGTCAACCAAGCTTTCGTTAAGACTATTTTGGAGAGAGCTTGTATAGTATTGTAACGAGCCTTGGCTTCTTCATTGCGTAGAGCTACTATATCTCTTTGGAGGAGTAGGCAGTTGTGGCTATAACATTCCGCTATTAGAACTAGTGGTTGCACATGGATGTATTGTATGACTGGAACTTACACTTCTTAACATAACAAGAGTGATCACATTTCATGCATATGTTGTATTGTATTTTGTGCTATCTGGTTTACTCTAAAAAATATATATTTATTGGTTTGCTTATGCATGCATGTATATCTATCTGTGTATGTATGTATGAGTCTTTCTGAAATGTGTTGTTGGTTTAATCATCACTTTGGATTGCTTGCTAACTTGCCTTCTATGTTGTGATGCATATTTTCTCGTGTGTTCCCTTCCAAGTTGCGTACTATTACAGGTTTCCAAGGGGCACACTGACCTCACCCACAGTGTGTTAGAACCTCTCATGCACCTTCCTTGACTTACCGCAGCTATCACACACTTGCTCCCAACAAGGACATCTTACTTTTCATTGTGCGAAATCCTGATCAAGGCATTACCGTACGACCCACCGCCCGGAATCCTACACCAAATGGTCTGAGGTCTAATTGGGACTTCTTACTGGGGAGATCCCCTTACATGTTAGCGGGTCCAACATTGTCAACATTTTGGGGCTAAAAGAAGGGCCAGATGACACACTGAGTCCTCACATCTATTTTGAATCTCTACATATATATCATGACTAACTACTGAGTTGCTCTTTTGGAATGTATGTCTTATGGAAACGATTTCATTATCTCAAAAAATTTCTCAGATAACTTGTCGCATAAAACATATGATGGTGGAGGCCACGTAACCTTGGTTAGGCACATGCATAGTGTTGTAGGCTCATGTGAAAGACATGGATGCTTTGAAGAATACATGAGCTATGCGTTTTTCATATACACACTTCGAGGGCACCCAATGCAGTGGTGTGCCACACTGCCCAAAAAATATATTCATTCTCTTGCTCATCTAATCGCAAATATAGATTGTGCTTTCAATTACTTCAATCGTAAAGCACTCAAAAAAGAAATTATGAAATTATGAAAAGCACCCAATGAATCCGTTGAACATTTTTACACACGCTTTTGTAATCTTGCATACAGATTCCCCGAAGATGATATTGATTTGGAATTTCTCGATGGAAGGTTTGAGTATCTTCTTCACATATCCGAACCACACTCAGCAAACTTTGGTGAAGGAGCAGCACAATCATAGGAAGGCACAATTGTTGTCACAAGTGATTGTCCTCCTTCACCTCATCAAATAGCTCCACCACCATGGAGTGATGTGGGAGATCATGCACACACCTCTGTTGAAATGTCACATCCTCCCACCCTACCTGCTCTTTATATTTGTGCAGATTTGGCTTGGAAGCCTGTTGGTTGTCACATGCATTCATTCCCTCAACCTTCGTCCCCGCATTCTGTTGATCCTCTGGGTTGTACTATCTTGTGTTCTTCCATTCTGGACTCCTCACTTGCTATGAATGAGGATCAAGTTGTCGACGAAGTTGGTGTTATGTAGCCAACTTGCACCATCATTCATGATTAGTGTGTGTAGAAATATAAAGAAGAACCCACGGTAAGAATCCACAGTGGCAAAATCACAAGTAGATACATACTAGCTTGTACTAGCACCATTTCAGTTTTCGTTAACATCTCACTACTATCACATGCATGAAACCGTTTTTTCATGAATGGTCACTGATTCAAGGACTCACCTCACCCACATGCATTATGTTCCATTTTTTGAATCTGTCATTCACCGTTTGCATGCATGATCATTCACTTATTCTTTCACTCTATATCGCATGCATTCACATTCACATTCACTTTCAATTGCCCGTTGACGAGTCTGGGAAGCCTTGGCCCAGACTCTGCCTCACTAAGACAACATTGCGTAATCCTGAGAGGGAAGTCTCAGTCTTCCTCTCAAGAAATGTGCATTTCTGCCTAGTGACCATCCTCGAGTCTTGCATTATGAAATTCTGAGGGACAGTGACTGCTGGCCCAAAAAATTAGGCAATGCAGTCACTGAGCCTGCAACCATTGCTAGCTGAGATTGTGCATTGCACAATTCCAGCAGTCAGCAGCTAGAATAGACTGTGCATTGCGTAGTTCCAGTAGTTAGTTAGCCTCCTAGAAGCCCGGAATATGCCTTGCATAGTCTTGGTGGTTAGTCTCCCGACCGCCTAGTGGAAATTGTGCAACCTTCATGATCAGTCACACAGGTATGTTGCAATTTAGTTTTCAAGTTCATTTTGGTTTTTGACTGACAGATTGCTTGCCATGAGTGTTTCCATGTCTTCAGGTATTTTGGGTGTTCATCTTCCTCTTAGCAGTACAGGTACAATGGTTTCCAAGATAAAAAAGCCGAAGACACCATTCATAGCACACTTAGGGGTGCAGTCAATCAAGTGTTTATGGACTTGCTTACCCATGAAGACATCAAGTTGTTCATAGACAAGGACATCAAGGTATGATGGTAACAACATCATAGGGAGCAACGTCATGAACAACAACTGAAGGCAACATACCGGATGCAATGAATGCAAGAGGAAGGTTGTTGACAACACAAAGGCAGAACAAAGTTGTAAGCTCAAACATATCCACTTGTGGTGAAAGCAACTTTGGATACTCAGGCTATGAGGTGATGAGGCGACATGAAGATCATGCGAAGGTAGAAAATAGAATAGAGAAGGAGCTGCATGTGCTTAAGCATCAACTCAAGGAAGAATAGGAGCTGCATAGACAAGAGAATGAGTTGCAACAAGAACAGGCACATCAGCGGGAGCAACATGCACTCATGGATGAAATTATGCTCGTACAAGTTAAAGATCCATCCCAGTAGTTGGCACAAAGCAGACATGGTGAGCAGTGTTGTTGATCACATGCAAGGGAATTCAGCAGCATGCATGTCATCATGCGCAAGCATGCGATCCCACCTATTCAGCACACTCACCAAGGCAAAGACAAGAAGTAAGTCCAATTGGAGTTGAACATATATTTCACAGTTGATGCACATGACCACCAATACACATTGGGAGATCGACACAGACATTATGCATCAGTGTGTTTCGAGTTTCGCCACACCAAGAAACCATGTGCATGTTAGCAGATGAGTTGGATGGAGGAGCCATACCAATGCACCCATATGTAACAGAGGCAAGAGTTCGCTTAAGCAAGATGTCACCATGATGCACATGCACACCATCATGGATGACTAAGCTTGGCATCATCTCACCACCTTCACCATCACAAGCATGTCAAAGAGTTGGCCTCAACACAACGGACCGAGTGTAAGTGATGTCTTGCATGGCTTGCTCAAGCCATTTTGTCTCACACGATAACATGTGCATTGTAATGTAAAGTCATGTCAAGTGTAAGTCAAATGTCAATAGTTGGATGTAATAGTCATAGAGTAGACGAAGAGTCACGGGGGTAGATGAACTGTCACAAAGGGGAATGTCAAGGGTCACCCCACCCTTTGCTATAAATAGAACCTCATAACTCATTGTAAAGACTTTGGTTAGACAAGCTTCCAATAAGGCTATCTTGGAGAGAGCTTAGACAATATTGTAACGAGCCTTGGCTTCACCACTCCATAGAGCTAGTATATCTCTTTGAAGGAGCAGGGGGTTGTGGCTGTAATGTTCTTCTATTAGAACTAGTGGTTGGACATGGATGTATTGTATGACTGGAACTTACACTTCTTAATATAACAAGAGCCAACACGTTCCATGCATATGTTGTATTGTATTCTATGCTACCTGGTTTACTCTAAATGATATATGTATTGGTTTGCTTATGCATGCATGTATAAGTATTTGTGTATGTATGAATCTTTATGAAATGTGTTGTTGGTTTAAACATCACTTTGGATTTCTTGCTAACTTTCCTTCCATGTTGTGATGCATCTTCGCTCGTGTGTTCCCTTCCAATCCGTGTACTATTACAGGTTTCCAAGGGGTGCACTGACCTCACCCTCAATGTGTTAGAACCTCTCACGCACCTTCCTTGACTTACTGCACCTATCACACCCTTGCTACCAATAGGGACATCTTACTTGCCTCTATGGGAAATCGTGGTCAAGGCATTACCGTACGACCCACTATTGGGACTCCAACACTAAATGGTCTGAGGTCTAATTGGGACTTCTTAATGGGGAGATCCCCTTACATGTTGGCGGGTCCAACACCATCAACATGACCATTATTAAAGAAATTTTGAGGTAAAAAATGGGCTTCAAACAAAAATGTACAACAAAAATTAAATTTATAAGAACCAATAGGATTCAATATGATGATATAAACCATGGGGTATGATTCACCATTTTTGGACTAAAAAGGTAAAAAAGTTTAAAAACAACAAAAAGTTAAAAAAAAAAAACAAAATATAAAAAAACTACTTTTACAACTTGTATTTTCAACTTATCTCCCTATGATTTTACTCAAATTTCGAGTGGGAACAATAGTTGGATGCAAAATTTAATTTTGCATCGAAGGAGTACCCATGTTGCATAATTTCGATAGACCCTACTACATGAAAAATGTGAAACATGAAAAACGTGATTGCAATCACACTTTTTCATGTATTTCACTTTTGTCATGTAGTAGGGCCCATTGAAAGCATGCAACATAGGTACTCCTTGGATACAAAATTAAATTTTGCATCCAACAAATGCGCTTGCTCAAATTTTGAGTAAAATCATAGGGAAATAAGTTGAAAATACAAGTTAAAAAGTAGTTTTTTCCCCTGCAAAAGTTACTTAATGAGGTAATCTATTATTATTTTATTATTTCCACTATTATTTTATAATATTCCTTAGGAGGCCCATTTTAGACCTCAAATGTTTTCTAATGGATATTTATGTATTAAACATTAATGGTGATACTTTGACTTCTTTGTCTGTGTTTATGATTTGGTTATAACTAGAAATATCACTGATCAAGTCCTTATATTGAAGAGTTTACCAGCTGGCATCTTTGAGATCACTGGTCCTGGTCCCGGTCTTGTACATTACTACCTTGGTTTTCAAGTCTTTCCTTTGCATGATGGTATTTTTCTATCTCAATATACATATGTATTAGACTTTTTGAATAGTTTTAAATGGATTATTGTAAGTCATGTTCTACACCTTTCTAGTTATTGAATTTTTGTAGCTATGGTCTATCCTCATATTGATATATTGGTGTATTTGTTCATGTAAAGGATGTGTTTCATGCTCATAAGAAAATATAATTTTTATTTATCAAAATAAGAAATATCTAAAAATTTTGAAAATTAGTTTTGGCTCCCAAGTGTTCAAGTCATCCCTCTATCTCCTCAAGTTAGCTCATCTAACATTCACACCCATTCGACCTCATGAAGTGGCTATAAATAATAGTTCTTTGTCCTCCTCAAAGGATAACTCATTTGAGCATTCACAAGATAGTTTTGGGTATACAAATAAAGTGAAAAATCAGATCGAAGAAGTCTCTTAAATAATGGAGTATCTATGTGGTTTAAATATGTTCTAGAACAATGAAGCTAGTGACTTGTATCCTATGCATGAGTCGAATTCTATGGGAAATAATTTTTTGGTTCATTTCTATGAGAGAGGCCCAATTATTTGATACATTAACTGTGCAATAAGGTTGAACTTGGGGTGAACATTTGTGACAGAAGTTTGAATCTATGGATGCCATTTGTACACATATCCGAACCCGTGGAGGCTATTGTGTTAGAGGTTTGAACCTGTGATTGATATCTTTGACAGAGGGCCGAATATTTCAAAGGTACATATTCTATGTTCAGTTTGAGGAGGGATTAGTTGGACACTTGGTGAATACTGGTTAGATTGACCATAATATTTGACTTTGATATCTCTTGTTGGATTGGTTCTCCAAGGAAAGAAGTTGATTGGTTTCTACCCCAAATGGGTTTTCCCAAGGTAATCGTTGTGCTGATATTGTGCATTGTGATCACCACTTTCTTACTCTTGTATGTTTGATTTTCTGAAGTATAGTTGCTTGATGAAAATTTGTGGTTGTTGGAAGGAATATATATATAATCACAAGTAATTATTAGTGTTCGTAAATCAATATATTTCCCTATAATTTTATCATGGTATTAGAGCATTGGTGAATGCTAGAAGAAAGTTGAAGATCACATCTTGTTGGATCAATCTCTCTCTTGCTAGAATATCTTATCTCTATTTCCAAGACTTCTGAGCAAATGAATCCTATATTTAAGGAGGCCAACAAACTTGATGGAGCCTCTAACTTCAAAGCATGGAAAAAGAGGAGTGACCTTGTCCTAGAAGAACATGAAGTATTGCAATATGTCTAAGGAAAAGTACCTAAACTAGATGACAATGTAAAATCATGGCTTAGAAAAAGGTGAAGTCAAGGTTCAAATAACCTTATTTGAATCTCTTAAGGATCATTTGATTCCATTTGTTTCAGAATTAGCTACATCAAAGGAAGTGTACAACACTCTTGTTAACTTGTTTTCAATTAACAACATTGGTCAATAGATGTCTTTGAAAAATCAATTTCGTGATGCAAAAATATCATTAAATGAACGTGTGGCCTCCTACTTCATGATAATTTCTCACATAAGAGATCAACTACAAAGTATGGGTGAAGTCATTTTTGAATATGAATTAATCATTACTGCTCTCAATGTGTCTCCCTTCCTTAATGTAGATTCTATATGCCTTTGAGGAGAGACTATAGCCAATGAAGGTCCCTTCCATGCTTGTAGAATCCAACTTTTTTTTTTTGATCTTTGGAACATGGATATATGCAAGAGATGTCTTGTGAATACTTCCTCAGGTGTCATATTATCAAGAATTCTATGAGGACTTATATTTTGAATATATATGACTGCTATTCTTGCTTCTCCCCATAGAAATTTTGGCAAGTCTTGATCAAATAACATTGTTCGTACACCTTCAATTGTCCTATTCTTTCTTTCGGCCTCTCCATTTTATTTGAGATAGTAGGGAACAATAAGCTTCGTCTTAATTCCTGCTTCTTTACAAATTATATGCAATTAATTATTTAGAAGTGTATTCCCCACCATTGTCATATCTCAAAGTTTTTATCTTTCTTTTAGTTAGGGTTTCCACTTCGCATCTAAACTCCTTGAATTTCTCAAATACTTCATCCTTTTTCTTTAAAAGATAGAGCCACGTCTTTATAGATTGATCATAAATAAATGTTACATGGTAAAGATGAACTCCAAGGGATTTGTCAGACATGGGCCCACACACATCAGAATGTATGAGGTCTAATATTTATTTATACCTTGTTTCACTATTTGAAAATGGTTTTCTTGTATTTTTTCCCAAAGAACATCCCTTGCAAACTCCTTCATGATATTATTTGATATCAAGGGTGCCATGCACTAGATGTTTAAGAGTAGGAATGACCTTGTAGTGAAGATGACCATATCTTCTATGCCATAGCTCAATAGGATATATTTCTATATGAACTAGGGCTTGAGGAGGTGGTGTAATGACTCTATACAAAGTTCCTTCATGAACTCCAATAACCCTAACTTTATCAATACTTTAATCCTTTCCCCAAACCAAGACCTTTCCATCAACAAAAGAAACTCTATCCCCTTTATCTTCTTAGCAAGAAATTGAAAGAAACATCTTTTTCAAACCTGGAACATATAATATGTTGTTGAGATGTAGTTTTGCTCCATTCTCCAACTTCAAAGATGTTGATCCGAGACCTCTAACAACATAGATTTTATTGTCTCCCAATTCCACTACATGCGAAGATGGTTCCTTTCATAGAGTTTGTAGTTTCTTACTTTCCCTTGTCATATGACTTGATGCTCCATTATCAATTATCCATGAATTATCATGATTAAGTGATCATGTAAGTAGAGCTAAGAGCCCTTGACTTTTGATCTTGTTGAATAAGTATTAGACAATATTCTTCATCCATCTTCCTGTAGAAGTGAATCCCATTCTTATTATAGACAGAGTAATCATTTCCTTCAAGCCAAAAAAGTGATCTTTAATATTCTTTGACCTTAGCTTTGAAACCATGTTGAGAAATCAATGTTAGTAGGATTAGGGTTAGATTTCTCTTTCTTGATAATTACTTGTGAATTATATTGGCTTCTTTTACTTATTGGTTATATTATCTTTCATCAAGCAATTACCAAATTATGTGTGCCCAAAAACATAAGACACAAGATATAGGAATTATGCTAGGGTAAAACCCCTATCTAGGGTAAAACCCAGTCAAAACGTATTCCTTCAATAGCTTTCTTTGAGATTCTTCAACCTATAAAAATACCTCCTCCACACCAAGCCAACCTCTCCTTCTTCGATCCAACCTTAGACCTAGTAGAAACAACACTTCGATCCTAGCAAGTTTGACTTGGTAGCTTCTGGCATTAGCAGTAGCTTCGACATTGACTAGGAGAGACTTCAATCTCCTAAACCAACCCATACGAGAGAGAGAGAGAGAGAGAGAGAGAGAGAGAGAGAGAGAGAGAGAGAGAGAGAGAGAGAGAGAGAGAGAGAGAGACAGACCCTAGCAACTTTGACTTGGTAGCTTCTGGCATCAATAGTAGCTTCGACATTGACTAGGAGAGACTTCAATCTCCTAAACCAACCCACACGAGAGAGAGAGAGAGAGAGAGAGAGAGAGAGAGAGAGAGAGAGAGTTTCTTCTTCCCTTCCTCCTTGACCAAACTCACACTTCTTTTAGTCCTTTCCTTAAACTTTGCACTTTTTCCCAACTTCCAACTTCCAACTTTAGATATTGAACTACGCTTGAGAGAGTGAGATGCTCAATTGAAGTCAAACTTCCTTGTATATATAGCCTTCCAATGAGGACGAATTTCCTTCCTTGAGGCCGCCTTGGTGTGGAGGTTAAAACATTCATTTTTGACTAAAAATAATTCTTTTTACATTGTTTGAAAGCCCAAGAAGGGTATCATAAAATATACTATGACTCTAATGACTCTTTATTAATCATATGAATCCATAATGGGGACTTTGACTAATAAAATAATGATCCAAGCATGAAACCCATGCTTTAATAATTCATTGTAACAATGATAAAAATTCTTTTGACAAATACATTTTATGAAGACCAAACCTAGTTACATTTTAAAACAGAAGGAACCATAAATACCAAAAGTTTGAGCTCAGGAGGAATCTTAGTGAGGTATTGGTAGCAGGTACAGGACTTTCTATGAGGGGAAGGCATGTTGCAGCGTGCAAGTGAACAAAGAAAGCTCACAAGAAGAAGAAGAAGAAAATAAAAATGACTATTGATGGTCATATGAAAGGTTCAGGAAAGAGTCACAGTCCAAGAGAAAGGAACACCAAGACAATTGATATAAAGAGGATGAGTAGTGAATAATTTGAGAGAGAGATGGCTGAGTTGAAATTAGAACTCAATTTTTTGAAACAAATGTTACAGGAAACCCAGGAAAACCCAAGACACGGATGGATGATGAGGCAGAAGAAAGTGAGATGGCCTCTATTGAAAAGAGAGTAGAGGAAAATAATGTATGATAACATGAGAGAAGAACTCAGAGAAACTGAGTATAATTTGATTGTTTATGAACAGGGCTTGTACATTATTGAAGAAGAAGCCAAAGATTTGGAGAAGAGATCCATTAACAGTCTGATGGACTATTGAATTAGTTCGGACCAAGATGAGGATGTGATGGCAAATGAATTAAATGAGGTTAAGGAGCCTTATTTTTTTGAAACTAATGATTTTTGTGTGAATGTGTTGAGCGATAAAAGGTTCTTTTTTAACTCCTAATTATCTTCACATTAATTTTCAATCCGGTCAAGTCTTTCTATTTCAAGAGTGTACATAGTATGTGGCGGCTATTTAACTCAGAGAGTAATGCTTCTAAATTGCAGTGTAGTTCTTTCAAATACAAGAGTAAATGGATGCAGTAAGTAAATTCTAATTGAAATTAAAAGAAAAATCAATCCTTCAATGAAATCAAATCCTACAAGTAAGAGCAATATTCAATTCAAGTAATAGCAGCATCAATTAAGAGTGCAACAATGATGACTCTTCTCTTAGAAACTGATTGATTCTCATTCAAACATAATCCTTAATATAAGTAGCAGATGATCTCAATCTGAGAGATTCCATAACAGTAGTCAATACTCTTTACAGTAGATGATCTCAAAACATAATGCTTAACTAAATAACTAGATTTGAAATAACAATAAACCGAATCAACGATATTACTACAAAATATATAAACAGAACAATTCTGTTGAGATTGGAAAATAGGAAATAGCAAAGCGATACAATTGCAGAAATTAGAAATTCAATCAAACCAACACACTGCAAGAATCATAAATGCATGATACAGGAACAACAAGTGAATCCACCTGGGCCGGGCCCTTAACCGCCAGTGAACACGACCGAATTACTTCAAGAGATGCGAAGGAACAACAACTTTTTATATATTAATCATTGCATAAGAATTACAGTAAGTTCGTGCTCCACTTAACAACGAGAGTCAGTGATAAAAGTTACAATTTATCAATAGTAATTCCTCCCCCGTTCTGCTTACAATCGTTTCCTTTTATAATGGGAAAGAGGTAAAAAGATAAATAGTAAAAGCAATCCCTCAAGATCAAGAGGTCCTGAGGGATTCACACAATTTTCCAACTTCAGTCATTTTTCCTCCTTGCACTGATCCATGTGATTTGTTTTGTCCTTATATATAACTATCGCACTCCATCCTTGGCTTGCTAATTTTTCGCTATTCCTTGGTTGGGAACAACAGTTTTCATTTTCATATTTTTCCTTCATAAAGAAGGATAACGATTAGCTAAATTGTAAATACAGATAATTTCCTCATTCTTACCATAATCCTTTGATATATTAACATTTTAAGATATAAAAGGGATATAAATAAAGGAAAAGGATGATGAAATAAATAACATATGCATACCTTTTCCATGACTCAACATACTCCCCTGCTTACCCTTTTTCATGTCCTCATGAAAACCATGTAGTTCGTGTGTAGAGCAGTCAAGGAATAAGCTGGAGAAGGAATGTCGTAAAGCAGTCTAAAACCATGATTTTTGGCCTAGAGCTCAAGGATGAACCCTGCCTTCCCTTCAGGTAATTCATATGTAACTTTATAACCTTCGGTAGGGTACCAAACAATAGGGATATGGAACCGACAGCCTAGCCAATAAGGACCTTCCCTTAATATGAGGTTGCTGTAAGTAACAAAGCGTTCTGTAGCAAGCTTAAAGTTTTTATAATTGAATGGCTCCCTGTTTTGTACATTACTAATAGAAACTGTCCACCTAAACTTGGCTGCAGCCAATGAGCTCTCCTGAATAGAGAGGAAGTATTCTACTCCCTTTTGGACAATCTCTTTGTGAATGGGCCCTAATATTTTTATTACTCCTTCCTTCTTCATCAGACTTTTGTGACTAGCCAACATTTTTAATGGGTGCTTTGGTTCACCTCTGACCCATAGGTCCAGTCCATTTTCTTGCCTCTGGAAAGTGTTATGAGCCTTGAACCATTTCAATTGATTAACAACGAATGAAATGAAAGCCTTGAACTGCACATCTCCTATAAAAGGACTGGGGTTCTTTTCAAGTTCTTCTTCTAATACAAAATTGTGTAAATAAAATTCACACAACAGCCTTTGTACTTTGACCCCATGATGTTTGCAATAGTTTATGAAATCCTCAATTTCTTTCAATTCTATGGGTTTTCTAGCTTTGACAGCTTTGATTTCGACTATAAGTATCTTTCCATCAAAAATAGGGCATAGTTATTGGCAGGAGATTTGCATGCCAATATATCAGTGTATAAGGAGCAAATAGTATCCATTTGACTCCTGGCCTTTTCAAATCTGAGCTTTATTTTCTCAGTCCTTTCTTCTACCTTTCTGTATTTATCAAATGCCTCACTTTCTGACGCATTCATATCCCGCAGTTGCCTCTGTAATTCTTGGTATCTCTATTAGGGGACAATTTCCTCCTCAAGCCGTTCTATGGTAAGTCGAGCCTGTGCCAGATTTTCTTTAAGATTTACTATACTAGGGTCGCTTCTTGTCATAATATCTTTGGCTTGAATATCTGTCTACGTATTCTTGCTATGAGAGTGGTTTTTTATTTTCTGTGTGTTCTTATTATGGGATTGAATGCTTATAGTCTGTGTACTTTTATTATGCACAGTCTGTCCTTCTGTCTGGGTGGTCGTGTTGTCGGAGGGTACCACTTCCATTTAAACAGATATGTTACGAAAATGTATACTCTTTGTTTGGGCAGCTGCTTGTGAAACAGTGACATGCGGTTCCTTAACAATTGGAGTGAATATGGGCTCAGTTTGAGTCCCAATAACCTTTGCGTCATGAAATTCAGTTTGAATGGCTACGTTCATTGTTTCTAGGGTTCTGCCTGAACCTTTCCCCTTGTTAATGTCCTTATCTTTTTCCTGAGTATTTTTACTAATTTCTGCAGCCTTTGTTGTTCCTTTCTAAGCCTTTTAATTTTGTTTTTCTTCTTTTAAGAAGGAACAACTGTTCCACTAATCGTTTCTTCTCTTAGCGAGCTCGGTTGCTCATCTGGGTTTTGTTCTACAAGAGTTTTATCCTTACCTTGACTTGTTCCTATTTCTCCTATTTGTCCCACATCCTGTGTATTTAGGCTGACCTGATTGGGTTCTTGTGGAGGTGTATTACTAGTTTGGTCCACTTCTTCCTGAGTGACTTCTACCCCTGTTTCTTCTCTACTGATTACATTTTCTGATATGCTCCTATTATGGGCAATGTTTTCTTCCGATTTGTTGCTTCAACATTAAAGTTGAGTGGGCTTTCGGGCTATATAAATTCATTCATATTGGCCAAAATCTGGGCCAATTCAATATCAAATAAGTCTCATGGGGGACTTGTGTTGGGTGTTAAGGGGAGTTCTATTTCATTCCTCTCCTCTTCAATAGAGTGATATGTTTCCTCCTCAAGTTCTGAATACCGGTCATCCCATCCTTCCAGCTGTAAATGTTGCTCATTTTCTGGACTAGATAGTTCTAAGGGTTGGCTATTGCTACCGTGGGGATTTTCAGCTGTTCCCAAGCTTGTCTTGGCAGAATGTTTACATTTTTATGGAATGTTTGTTGTGTTGGCACTCCTCTTCCTTTTTGGAACAGGGTTAGGAGCAGGTAAAGCTAAGCCCCCTTCTATGGTAAATACTAATTCTTCCCAACTTGTTTGCTGCTGGGCAAGGTTGTAGCTTACTATCAACCTAATTAAGCAATGATGACTCGCGACAGTTTCTATATTCCAGGATTTTTTATGCTTCGAGCAACATCATGCAATAAGAAATAAAAATACGCAGGCAAGTTTACAGAATTTTTTTGTTTTAGAACTGCTAATAATTTAAGGTGTCGTGGCCTTACCACATCATTTCTTTTGTCGCATGTGATATAGCTCTGAACGATTCTGGCCAGTTCTGTCCACGGTTCTCCAAGGGATGAAGGTTCAACTCCTTTTCCTTTGACAATCAGGTCCTGTCCCTGATCCCGAAAGACTGCAATAGCATCCTGCAACCTCAGTTTCTTATGAGTCCATATGGGCCCGACTGCTGGTAATCTGGATACTTCAGCTATTACTGCGTCTGTCACTGTAATTTGCCTTCCTCTTATCATAGAATGTTCATTCTGTAAATTCTGTAAGAATTCAATAGCAATGGCTTCATTGGGTTGCTGCAGTTGTGTGAAATATGCAACCCATCCGACTCGGATTAGAATTTATCTAGCGGCATTGAAAATAGCTAGTATCAACGGCTCCCTGTGCACTGTTCTTCCTCCCATTTTGCTTGAATTCTACACACTATTAGCTTAACATAGGTAACACAGCAATGGACAGAGCTAGCAATGGAACAACAAGTTGTTAATACGGGATGATACTTTTTCAGCATAGATACCATTAAAACTTGCTATTATGGAATGTCGTATAGTCCGGTATAACCAAATAAAGGACTGACACACATGCATGAGTGCTTTGGGATTCACCCTCACCCCCCTTAAAATGATAGGTAGCCTTCGACAGGTTAAATGAAGGAATGACGTACTAACGGCGACGTACAGAAGTGGTAAAAATGGCAAGGTATACATATTTATGATAGGATCACAAAAAATATTGGGGTACTGAAATCGATGCATAGAATGAGAATTATGAATAAATGTGGAGATGTTGTGGAGTGATTCGAAAAGGGAGAAAGGACATATTACGTGGGCAAGATGCTTCGTGGTCATTATTCCACTTAAACCACTATGATTGACTTTTTTTTTTTTAAGATATCTCATGCATAAAGGTTCAAAAAATAAATTAGGAACATAATCTCTCTATAGTAAAGATAAAGAATAATAAAAGGGAGTTATAATCACTATTGTTGTTGAAAATATGACTCCAATACCATTAGCAGAGCTTCTGTTGCCCACATGTGTTTATAACCTTGACAGAGTTGCTTTTTCACCCTTTGGAACCACGATCCTTTATGTATAATTAAGAAAGTGCTTTATGATGTTAGAATGGAGGCCATTGTGCTGGCTTGGTGTCTAGATTAATCACACTGCCATTCACTGAGGAGGAGTGAAAAGTGGGCAGGTCGGCTCGTGATAAGACCTCCTATTCCAAGGACTTTATTTTTCTGATGCATCCATTGGATCATATCCCTGGTGTCGTGGCCATAGTGTGAATGTCACTTCGCTGCTTCCTTATGATCATGGTAGGCTGGCTCATGATGAGACCCCCTACCCTCCATCTGAAAAATCATAAAATTGTTAGTAAACACACACACACACACACACACACACACACACATTTATAATTATATATATATATTATATATATATATATATACTACATATATATAACATTTACTACTGTATATATTAGATAACACTTCCTATTTATGTATAGAAGGTGGCTCAACACTCCTTAAGAGTAGGGATGGTGGAAGAAGTCTGAACATACCAATAGAAAAAAATATGCCCTTACTCTTATTCAATGATAATGAGCAGAGAGAATTATAGCGGTTAGGGAAGAACTAATATGGTACAAATAATCAATCAATTTGATTTATAGTGACGATAAGGACAACAAAGTGATATAGATGGTTGTGTCCTTCCCTTTTTTAATCAATACAAAGCAATCTCATTAAAGATGATAATATTTGATTTAATTGTTCCAGTAACCTTCAAATTTGTATCCTTATATATATATTTGTATTCCTGCCCTATAGAGGATCATAGACAGTGAAATAATATTCATAAGGTGCTTATTTTCTAATGAAAACCTTTCACAAAAAGTGTTGTTCCTTGTAGGGAACAACAAGAAAGACACACAAAAAGGTGTTGTTCCTTAAAGGGAACCGTAGCTGTTTCTTAGGAGGAACAACAAAAAGAAACAAAACTGCACACCAAAACTGATGTTCCTTAGAGGGAACATCAGTTGTTCATTAGAAGGAACAACATTTGTTCCTTATAAGGAACAATGAAAAGAAAGAAAAATAATTGGACTTGAAATTGTTGTTCCTTAGAGAGAACAATAGCTGTTCCTTAAAGGGAACAACAGTTGATCCTTAGATGGAACAGAAGAAAAACAGATGTAAACGAAACTGTTGTTCCTTAGGGGGAGCAACATTAAAACAAACCCAAACAAAACAGTTGTTCCTTATAGGGAACAACAGTTGTTCCTTATGGGGAACATCAACTGTTCGTTAAAGAGAACAACACAATCAGATACACACGAAACTGTTGTTCCTTAGAGGGAATGGTTGTTGTTCCTTAGAGGGAAAAGCAACTGTTCATTAAAGGGAACAACAAAAAGAAAATACACACGAAATTGCTATTCCTTAGAGGGAATGGTTACTGTTCCTTAAAGGGAACAACAACTGTTTGTTAAAGGGAACAACAAAAAGCAAACACACACGAAACTGTTATTCCTTAGAGGGAACAACTGTTGTTCCTTAAAGGGAACAACAAAAATCAAATGCATACAACACTGTTGTTCCTTAGAAGGAACGACTGTTGTTCCTTAGAGGGAACAACAACTGTTCCTTAAATGGAACAACATGAAAATCGAATATACAGGGAACTATTGTTCCTTAGATGGAAAAAAATTTGTTCCTTAGAGGGAACAACAGTTGTTCCTTAAATGGAACAACAAAAACAAGTACACACAGAACTGTTGTTCCTTAAAGGGAATGGTAGCTGTTCCTTAGAGGGAACAACAACTGTTCCTTAGAGGGAACAACAACTGTTCCTTAAAGAGAACAACACAAAAATCAAATATACAGGAGACTTTTGTTCCTTAAATGGAAGACCAGTTGTTCCTTAAAGGGAACAATAGTTGTTCCTTTAAGGGAACAACATGAAAATCTGTACATAAAATTACTGTTCCTTAGAGGGAACAAAAACTGTTCTTTAGAGGAAACAACAATTATTCCTTAGAGGGAACAACGAAGGGAAAAAAAAGAGTTTATTTGCAGTTTATACAAGCAAATTCAATCAAAATAGAAAGAAAAATTTATGTACAAAATTCAAAAACAAATGAATTATTCACTGGGTCAATTCTGAGGATGGGTTGTCCTCCTCAGCGAGAATTTGTATGGTGGAATCTTCCCGTAGCTATTGGAAAAAGGACTCTTTGGTAAGCGGTTTGTGATAAAGTCGTACTCGATGTCCATTCACTTTAAAAGAATAGCCAGGCCCATCGATGGTGGCTAATGTGAGGGTGCCATTATCATGCACCTTTTATATCTCATAAGGTCCTAACCATCTGGTCTGCAGTTTTTCGCGGAAATCTTGGAACCTAGAATCATACAAGAGTGCCCAATCTCCTTCGTGGAAGATCTTCTTTTCAATAAGGGCATCATGCCATTTCGATCTTTGCTGTTGGATCAGTGCAATGTGCTGAAGAGCTGATAACCGGATTTCATCTAATTCATTGATTTGAAGTAGCCTATTAATCTGTGCCTCGTTTAAGTCCAAGCCTACTGTTGTCACAAAACCATGTACTAAGGGCTACTACTTAGTGAGATCTCATGCAACTGTTTCAAACCAGACTTTAGACTAAGGATTAGCCTCCCTAGTCAGAGAGGGCTCTCTCACAGGTTTTGATATGCATTTAAGGGCAAAAAGATGGCTAACTCTTTTAAAACAGTGAATTAAGTTTAAGCTGGTTGGAACAACAAAATCAAGGCCTCTTCCATTGGGCTCATGGAGTTAAACATTTCTACAGTAAACAAGCAACTATTGAATCATAGAAACCAAGGCATATAATGTCTCACTGTCCAAAACATCAACCAAGAAGAACTTCAACTCAACAAGACATACACAGGAAGTCTGAGCATCAATGATGAATTCAGAGTGATTGCATGTCTAGTGAACTGTAAAACAAGATGCATAGAACCAAAACCACATACATTCTGAAACATATGAGACACAGGATGAATCTTGGGAAGAAACAACAAACTTTATATTACTGTAAAAAGGAACTTTACATACACCAATAAGAAAACTCTGTCTTGTTCATAAAAATCTCCAACCCTTGATACATCAGAGTTTTTCCTATTTATAGGAAATAAAACTAAGATATCTTGAGTCTCCTCCTCCAGCATGAGGGGAGCTCGAAAAACTATGATTAACTACCTTATCCATATTGAAACTAATTCATTAAATACAGAGGTATTGTGCTTTAAATACAAAAGAGTCCTATTTCTAATCAAATTCTGCTACCATCTCCTCGTTTGCTTGATTCCCTCCTGATCTTTGACAACTGTGCTTTTCCTGTAGGAGCTGGAATATATTTGAGAAGCATTCGCTGAATTAGCTGCTTTGGATTCTGAGTTGTTTGCTGACTCAGCCTTTGATGGAAAAATATCCTCTGTTTTCCCGGTCCCTGTTTTAGTCCATGTTCATTTTCCAACAAAAATGCTTGAAGCTGTATAATTGACCTTAATGACCATACCATAACACCATATGCCTGAATAATCTGAATGCTTTACGAATACTCCCAGGTGTTGAACTCAAAATTCTGGTAATCCTACCAGAAACCCTAATTCTGCGGTCATAAAGGTACTTTATGAAAACTTGGTAAAGACAAAAGATTTTACCTTTATGCATAAGATTTACATTTGTCAACCTTTGAAGGCTTAAGCAACCATGGTGATTTCCTTTCCATCCTCGAAGCCTTTCTCCACAAAATTTGATGACCTCAGCATTGTTTTCGAATTTTCCCTTAAAAATAGTCACCTACAGCAGTTTCGTAGCGCGCTACGAAACTGC
>APFE031582892.1:129592-150219 GCA_000404065.3 Pinus taeda | reverse complement strand
CCTGACCACTCCTTGGGATCTCGGTGACAGCAGAGATAGCTTGCGGAGATACAGGGAATTCTAATAATGCAACTTTAGAATTCAAGCCGCTAAAGTTTAGAGCAAAAGCTTTGGTTACCTCTGTATGTCCGCCTTTCAGTTTTTCACAGAACCTCCAGCAACCCGCCTGTTTGAAAGCTCGAGCAACACCTTCATCTTTGAGCGTGAGGTCAAGTCCCTCTGGTTCAGTCCTCAGACATCTCCCGGATCTATGCTCTCGTTTTTCCATCTTGCTCAGAAAATTCTTGCACAGAGAACTCAATTAGCAATTACAATTCACTCAACAGCTTCGGTTTCAGAATGCAGGCTCGCTTGCAGTAGTCTCTTTTGAATGAGAATTCGGGCGGCTTCCTTTTATTTTTTCAAACACTCACCATAGAATAGGCACGTTAAATGCAGTCATGAATAAACATAATTGCACCACCATACCTCATAAGATTGATTAACATAATTGACATGTGTGTGATCCTATCTCTAATGGCGAGATGAATCCTATCATGATCTAGAGGGGATGTCGACTGACACATTTGAACGGTTTTTGATGACTCACCTCCCGAGATTTGACATTTCAAGGAAATATGATGCAGAAAATACCCGAATCCCCGATTTCGTAGCGCAGGCAATCATGAAATGACATACCGCGCTACGAAATGGCTGCTCAATGATATGCTGCGGAATGGTGGAAAATGATTGCGCAGCTAAACTGGCCAATCATATTACGCTACGAAACTGTGCAAAGTCAGAATGATGTAATCAAGAAACGACATGCTTTAACTATCATGAGAGAGGGTATCTAACGGTTTTTAAACAAGGACTCATGTCAATACCTTTGGAAAACTAAACTTAAAGTGACACATCTAAAAACCTATTTACTTAAAAAAAAAAATTATATGGATCTTTGGACATAGGTGAACTGTGGTTTTAAGTGATAACACCTACCTTCTGAGCTATCCTCAATGTCTAGATTTCAAATTCAATTGGGAAGATAGGTTCTTTGCCAAACACCAGGTAATATGGAGAATATCCCGTGGTATTTCTCCACGTCATACAATATGCCCACAGGGCTTCTAGCAATTGGGTAGCCTAGTCACGTCTATGTGATGCAACTGTCTTTGTGAGTATTGCCTTGATTACCTTATTGGTGCTTTCTACCTAGCCATTTTCCTGCGGATGGTATGGAGTTGTGATTATGTGCATGATATGATAATTCTTTAATGTTGCAACGATCTTATGGCCTATGAATTGTGGCCCTCCATCTGTGATTACCTGTTTAGGCAAGACATATCGCACGAATAGTTGGAAAAGAAAGTGGATTACCAAATCCTCTGTTGCCCTTAGTAGTTCCTTTGCCTCCACCCATTTAGTCACATACTCTATTGCAACTAATATATATGTATTTTGATTAGAGGATGGGTTTATTGGACCGATGAAGTCTAATGCCCATTGCTCAAAAGGTTTAATGACTATCTACAGGTGTCGGGGCATCTCGTCAGACTGTCCGGGGCATCCCATTCTCTGGCAACTATCACATGCCTGGATAAACTTCTTGGAATCTTTAAAAATGGTGGGCCAATAATAGCCCATCTGTAAAACTTTGTGACCCGTCCTGTGATCTACAAAATGTCCGTCGCATAGCCCATCATGGCATGCTTTCAGAATGTCGAAAACTTCATCTTCCCTGACACATCTTCTAATGTGCATATCAGCTCCTGTATGAAATAAATAGCCCCCGATCCAAGAGAATCGCATGCTACACTGTACTATTTGTTTTCTTTCATTAGGCATCAGGTGCTTGGGTAATTTTCCCACTGCCAAATAATTTGCAACATCTGTGTACCACAGTGTTTTCACTGTTATAGCAAATAAATGTTCATTTGGAGATTGGTCTTCTACTGCTGCCGAGTCATTTGTCTTTGGCTTTCATGAAAGGAAGTCTACTATTGGCTTTTATTTTCCTCGTCGATCTTTGATAGTGATATCGAATTCCTGCAAAGAATCAACCATCTTGTCACTCTTCCATTTGTAACAGGTTTTTTAGCTAGATATTTAATAGCAGAGTGATCAGTGTATAAAACCATAGGGTATCCTATTATATAATGTCTGAATTTATTGATAGCATAGATTAAAACCAAAAATTATTTTTTAGTAACAATATAATTTAATTCAGTAGGAGATAGATTTTTGCTAATATAGTATATTGCATATGGCTTTTTATCTTCTTCCTGACTGAGAACTGCTCCTATAGCTGTGTCTGAAGTGTCAGATGAAATCTGTAATGGCAAATCCTAGTTTGGGCCCCTTAATACTGGGGATGTTGATACAAGCCATTTTAAATCTTCAAAAGTTCTGTCACATTTATCTGTCCAAATGAAATCAATATTTCCTGTTGGTGCATATAAAGGTGCAGCAATCTGAGAAAAAATCTTTATAAACCTTCTATAATAACAAGAAAATCCCAAAAAACTGTTTGTGTGGAAGGGGTAGATATTAAAAGAATTATCTAAATTTTTGCTGGATCTACCTGGATTCCAGTAGGTGAGATATAGTGACCCAAGATGAGGCCCTCGGTCATCATCATGTGGCATTTTTCATTGCTTAAACAGAGTCTAGTGGCAATGAATCTTTGCAAAACTTTCTCTAATGTTTGTAATGTTGGCTCAAAGTGATGTACACCTCGAGCCCTTCCTTTATCAGATCTGAAAAAGTGTTGAGTATAGCCCTCTAAAATGTTGCAGGTGCATTGCATAGCCCAAAGGTAGGACCCTATAAGATAATGTTCCCCAAGGGCGGGTAAAGGTAGTATTATCTTGATCTTCAAGGGAAATCTAAATTTGATTGTATCCGCTAAAGCCATCTAGGAAAGAAAATAATTTTTTTCCTGCCAATGTGTCCAAGACCTGTTCAATGAACAGAAGGGGAAAATGGTATTTTTGGTTTGCTTTATTAAGCTCTCTATAGTCAATACATATACGCCACTTTCCATTCTTTTTTGGCACCACTACTAATGGAGAGACCCATTTGCTGTTAGATATTGGGTGGATAAAGTTTACATCTAGCAATTTTTGTAGATCAGATTTAACAATATCTTTAAGATGAGGATTTAACCTCCATTGAGGTTGTTGAATGGGCCTGGTCTCCTTCTCTGTATAAATGTGGTGCATGCATAATTGGGGATCAATCCCTTTCATGTCCGGGTAATCCCATGCAAAGGCATCTTTATATTTTCTCAGGAGTTGAACAAGCTTTTGCTCTTGGTCAGCAGTCAGGTTTTTGTTAATATTCAAAGTTTTTCCTGGCTCAATTTCTATGGTTTTGTTGTTATAAACAGAGGTGGTTGGTATTGATTGATCGTTAATATCTTTTAGGGGATCTTCTTCTATTTTGCTATCGAATGTCGCTTCGATCATGTGACATTTTAGATGGGATCCGGCATCTGGTTGGTTAATATAGGTGTTAATGATGTCATCTTCTATTTGATCCTTAAATTCGAGAGCATGTTCTATGGTTAGCGGCGATCTAATGCTTTCAGTTAGATATGATACGGGTTTCTAGTTTTAATTATTGTTAAACTTCATTGAGCTAGAGGATATAAGGCTAAATTATTTACATTTCTTCCTCTTGCTATAGTCATGTTGCCTATTCGACAGCTTATGTATGCATCCGCATTTGCTAGCCAAATTCTACCTAGAATTAAGGGATGTCCATCGAGTCAGTTTCTAGGATTGATGATCAAAAAGTCTATAGAATATTCCCAAGAGTCTACAGACACCATTACATACTGTAATGTGCCTTTTGGCTTGACTACTGATTGGTCATCCAATTCTATCAAGGTCGTGGTTGGGTCCAAGGATGTAGTGCCAAGCTTTTGACAAGTTATGGTTGTAAGAATATTGATTGTTGCTCCTAAATTGACTAAGGAATTAGTGAAGGAGCATCCATTTATTTGCATTGTGACTATAGGATTTTCTGGGTCCTCATATTTTATAGGTGTTTCTCTTCCTGACAGTAAATCAAATAAGGTACCGACTATATGGACAATTGGATTTGTTTTTATTTTCCTCTTTGGATTTTTCATACATAATTCCTTAATAGTTTTTGCATAAATTGGAATGTCTTGAATAGCCTGGAGGAGTGGTATTTTCATATACATATTTTTCAATTCTCTCAGAAGATTGAAATTGAGATGTTCAATTCAGCGAGGTATGATTAATATTTCTGGGAATGGTGGAGAAGAGGTGGTTGCTTGATCATGAGTTTTTTGTCTAACCATTTTCTCTTCTTGTGGTGCTAACTGATCTACAATTTGTTTTTTTTATCCCCCTCTAATTCTATTATTTTCCCAGATCTTAATTGAAGCTCATTGCACTCCCTTAACTCGGTTTCTGGCTTTGGTCCTTCAATAATTTGTACAAATTGAACCGGTTTGTTGTTGGGGTTCAGGTTGGGTTGGGATGGGAGCTGCGGTTATAAGTTGGTCTGAGGGTTCTGTTGCAATGTGTAGGGTGTTGGTAGTGTGGGTTGAGGTAGGGGGTTGTTCCTGCTGGCTGGTTTGTAAGTCTCTTCCAGCTTGACTACTAGTTCTGGTTATGTGAAGTCGAGGGTGGCCATCGGGATTGATATGCATTATTTTGCCAAAACAGTGGGAAGTAAGAAGAATTTGGTCAATTGTTATTTTGATTTGTTTGGTTGGGCCAAGGTGGTATAGGGAATGGCTATTGTGACCAATTGGAAAAAGATGATTGGTTTTTCCATATGGTTCCCGGGTATTGTTGTGAATTATATTGCAGCGTTTGAAAGAAAGAGGATGGATCTGTCGGTGTACCTGTTTGTCGTGGTTGCCATTGGCGACACTGATTTAGTAGGTAGACCTATTCTGTATCTTCTTCTGCCTCCTTATAGACTTCTTTTAACCCTGGGAGTGTTGGGCAGCTTTCTGTAGCGTGATCTTTCATACATATGGTGCAGGTTTGCACCATATTCAGCGGGCACTCTTTGTGACTATGCTTCTTTCTGCATCTAGGATAGAATATCACCAAGTTTTGTTCTGATTCTACTTGCTTTTGTTTGGATTGCATAATGTCCAATTACATTGTCAGAGTCCCTAAAATATCAGTTTTGAAATCCTCTAGAAGATTGCCAATTTTTGTGCGAGTTATACCTCCACCAGAGATTTTGTTGTCCCTTGTGGTCATGTCGCATTCTGCTGGCTTCAATCTCGTGCTGCCTCTTGAACACCTGATACACAAATTAATGATGTTAGCATAATTATCCTGATATATATCACTTTTACCCATAATATTTAATGTTTCTACCCATTGTTCTTTCATCCCTTTAATCAGTGTAGTTTTCAACACATTATTAGGTAAAGGAAGAGTTGCATAGGGAGACCACTGGAGGTTATATTGAAATCGTTCCACATATTCTTCTAATGTTTCACTTGATCTTTCTACCATATGGAATATTTCATCTTTCAATTCCCGAGATATGCAATATTCTTGATATTTTTTTAGGAAAATGGTTTTCATTTGTTCCCAATCATTTATTGTGCCTCCACCTAATCCCATAAACCATCGCAAGGCTGCTCCTTTCAATGTAGAGGGAAACAATTTTAATTTTTGGGGGTCGGCAGTATAATCGTACCCCTGACACAATACATCAAACTCAAACAAGAATGCGTCTGGATCCTCTGATGTCAGCCCATGAAAGGTAGGAATATTTTGGAGAGGGATGGCTTTCATAGGTGTGTTGACCACTGTGTCAATGATGGGATACTGCAAGGTGGAGGTCTAAGGTATTTGTGGGTTGTTGGCCATTTGATCAAATATGTGCCAATACCCTTCTGGGATCTCTAGAGAGTTATTCCTAGGATGATTATAAGGGGTGGGAATGAGCTTAACAACACTCCCCTGGTCTGGGATAATGAGCGTTCCTTACTGAACTACTACCTGGGGGGATTTTGGCTCCTCTGTTTCCCCTACTTCTTCTTGAATGAAATTAATGACACTCCATCTATCTGGGATGTTGAGTGTTCCTGGTTGAATTATTACCTGAGGGGATCTTGGCTCCTCTGTTTCCCTGTTTCTCCTCCTCCTTCACGAAGATTACTAGAATTCCCTTCTTGTAAAGAAATTGGGCGAGAATTTTCAATTTCTTGAAAACTCTACACAGTCTCTTCTGTTTTGCTATGGACCTTAGCGAAGGCTATAGATGGTGAGCCTGTGGCCCGAAGGGAGCCAGTAGGTTGTTTGGAAGCAACTTTTCTAGGACCTACTGATGTTTAAGATTCGACTTTCTTTATGATGTCATCTATGAAAGTTGATCATCCAAGGATCACTGGTCCCTTAGCTTTGTCGAGTTTGGGTAGTGGAATTGGATTATTTTTAGTTTTTTTCTTCTTAGTCATACACACAATTCAAACATTTACCTCTACCTTAAGTTCTTAACAATTCTGCTGGAAAGCAGGCGGGGGAATAGGAATTTTACGTGCTTCGTACACAGGATCTTACCTTTCGCTTTTAATACCCAATTCTCTCTCAACAGACAAGCAACAAATATCTATTTCAGATTTTTGTAATTGTACTGAAAAGCAAGCGGGGGAGCAAGCACTTTACTTGCTCATTACGTAGGTTCTTACCTTCCATTTTCAAAACCCAATTCTTCTTCAACAACAATCATCAGATGTACATTACTCCTTAGAAATGGCTACACTCTCCCTGGAAATGGTGCCAAAATGTTGAGTGATAAAAGGTGCCTTTTTAACTCCTAATTATCTTCACATTAATTATCAATCCAGGCAAGTCTTTCTATTTAAAGAGTGTACACAGTATGTGGCAGCTATTTAACTCAGAGAGTAATGCTTCTAAATTGCAGTATAGTTATTTCAAATACAAGAGTAAATGGATGTAGCAAGTAAATTATAATTGAGATTAAAAGAAAACTCAATCCTTCAATGAAATCAAATCCTACAAGTAACAACAATATGCAATTCAAGTAACAACAGTATCAATTAAGAGTGAAACAGTGATAACTTATCTCTTAGAAACTGATTGATTCTCAATCAAACACAATCCTTAATATAAGCAGCAGATGATCTCAATCTGAGAGCTTCAACAACAATAGTCAATACTCTTTACAGTAGATGATCGCAAAACAAAATGCTTAATTGAATAACTAGATCTGAAATAACAATAAACTGAATCAACGATATTACTGCAAAATATATAAACAGAACAATTCCGTTGAGATTGGAAAATAGGAAATAGCAGAGCTATACAATTGTAGAAAGTAGAAATTCAATCAAACCATCACACTGCAAGAATCATAAATTCTTGATACAGGAACAACAAGTGAATCCACTAGGGCCAGGCCCTTAGCTGCCAGTGAATACCACTGGATTACTTCAGGAGATGCGAAGGAACAACAATTGTTTTATATATTAATCAGTGCATAAGCATTACAATAAGTTCATGCTCTGCTCAACAACGAGAGTCAGTGATAAAAGTTACAATTTTTCAATAGTAATTCCTTCCCCGTTCTGCTTACAATCATTGCCTTTTATAATGGGAAAGAGGTAAAAAGATAAATAGTAAAGCAATCCCTTAGGATCAAGAGATCCCGAGGGATTCACACAATTTTCCAACTTCAGTCATTTTTCCTCCTTGCGCTGATCCCTATGATTTGTTTTGTCCTTATCTATAAATGTCGCACTCCCTCCTTGGCTTGATGCTTTTTTGTTGTTCCTTGGTTAGGGAACAATAGTTGTCCTTTTCGTATTTTTCCTGCATAATGAAGGATAACGATAAGATAAATTGTAATTACAGATAATTTCCTCATTCTTACCATAATCCTTTGAAATATTAACATTTTAGGATACAAAAGGGATATAACTAAAGGCAAAGGATGATGAAATAAATAACATATGCATACCTTTTCCATGACCCAATAGAATGCAGGTAATGAACAACATTCAAAAGACATGTTTTTATAGATTGATGAAGAAATGAAGTTATTGGAGGAGATGGATGAGATTGAGGAATTCCTATTTGATATTTTTTTTGCAAATGTTAGAGATGGATAGCTATTAAAAGTTTCCATGAAAGATTATGATGATAACATTGGACAAAAAGGAACTAGTTCCATAATAGAGGAGTCATAATTGAAGATTAGTGTAGGAAGTAATTTTGCAGTAGAGCTTAAATTTTTTGAGGATTGGTTGGAAAATCCAAGGCCAATTAATGAAGTGAATGTGAACGAAATAAGTTTTGAGAGTTTGAAGGAGGAAAAATCTAGGTGAAACAGTAGCTAACGAGGAATATCAACAACAATGATTAGCAAAGATTTGCAGAATATGTACCAGCCAGAAGATCAACTAGACATTGAGATTGAAGAAATGAGGAAGTTGATGATGGAAGTATCTCAGAGGAGAAATATTGTGGAGAGAAGGAAGGTGGACAACAAATTACATCTAACATAACAGGTATACATCAATAAGGAAGGAGGAGAATTACAACATAAAGTGTGGCAGCCTAAAATAATGAAGAAGACAACATCAAAGCAACAACATAGAAAAGTAAAGGACCAATTACAAAACAAAATTTGGGATCCAGGAAAGATTTTCTTCAACATCACATGGTTAGGAGACCATGATATTTTTCATCTTGGGAATTTGATGCAGGAGAATTCCACTTCCAAGTCAAAATGATTTTGACTAGCATAAGGGTATTTTCATTTACCAAGGGAGTTGGTTCCCTAATTATGTGGAATTGTTTAATTTAATGTATTTTCCTAAGTTTTTAGAATAAATGTACTTAATTGGTTCAAGTGAGGATTGATGTAAATATATATACTCTTTAGGAGAGATCTCAAGAGTATTTTGGAGGATTGGAGAGATTTTAGAGTTAGTTGATCTCATGAGAGGATTTTTTGGATCTAAGAATTCTAATATAGGATTTTGTTGAAGAAATTGTGGATATGAACTAATTCTAGTTCAGAATTCTCTTTTGTGCAAATATAATCAAATTCATGAGAATAGTAGAGAGAGTAGAGGTGTGAGAGAGGAAGGATTTCGAAAGAAATTGAGGCTGAGAGTGTCCAAAAGGGTCAAGAGGGCCAATTTATGTATTTATGCCTAAGAGCATTTTGTAATGCTTATGTATAATATATTAGATAAATTTGTCTGAGTGTATGGACATAGAGGAGCGAGTTATTATTATTTAAGTGCAACCATATGTGTGTATATGAGTATGTTTAGTTAATTGATATTACAGGTATTAAAGCCCAAGAAAGGTAATCGTTCAAACATGTGTTATTTCAAACTCAAGAGGGATTGGCACACCAACCGAAGGTATAAGAGAAGACTGGAATTGTTTAAATGTCAAAGTTGCCCAATAGGAGAGTGATGGACCTTGAATCTGAAAGAGAAAACACAAATTTGCAGAAGGGAGAGGGGAGCACAGACACACACACACAAACACACACACATATATTTGTTGTTGGATTGTAGGAGTAGCAAAGAGTCTAATTCAATACAAAGGAAGGAGAACACATTTTAAGAGCACACGATTAATATAGGAAGATCCAAGACAAAATTCACTATAAAAATTAGAGATCATGAGGGAAATATTGACATGATAAGGATGAAGGGGAGATGAGAGTTATGGTGGAGGTATACCAAGTATTGATAGAGTATAGCAAAGAATAATTCTAACTTAGTTTATTAAGCCTTCATCAAGAGTCTGTTAAAATCTGGTGCCAGGAGACAGAACCTATGAGAAAAGTCATCAAATGACAGTTCCAGGTTGGAGGTTTATGTGTAAGGTCACAAGGAGTAGCTAAGATGAGTAGCGTTAGGTTTATGTGTAAGGTCACAAGGAAGAGTTAAAGTGAGAAGATAAGAGGAAAGGATGGGCTCACATAGCGGAGTGGACCCTGCCTAGAGATCTTATATCTCAGCGACCTTTTGTAATACTTCATCCCAGTGAGTTGGGCTTTAGGGGGCAAGTCAAAGGCTTTAAATGAGAAACCTTAGATATGGGTTATGTCGAGATATTTTATCCCGACGGGTTGTTTTGAATACTTTTTCCATTAGGCCAAGAATTTAAGAGTGAGCTCATGCAACAATATTTATGTGGAAGGTAGAATATATGTGGGCCAACCTAAAAGGGTATGAGCCCAAGATTTTTAAGAATTTCATATTAATGAAAAGGTCAGCCCTAGGCTTTTATAAGCCTTGGTTATAAAATTTTTGTTTTGAGGTGCAAGGGTGAAGGTTCTAAAGGAAGAGTGATTATATATATATATAATATAATATAAATAATATATATATATATATATATTAATATAATATATATATATATAATATATATACTATATAATATATATATATTATATATATTCGGATCAAGGCCCACACATATATTGATGGGCCACACTTGTTAAAAATTCGATATTACATAGGGAATGCTCGATGAGGTAGACTCAGAATATCAAGGCATAAATATATAGAGCAAGTTCTTGTATCCTGGGGGTTATTTATAAAGGAGCTTGACTATGATTTTTTATAAAAGGGTTGAGCCACATCCTATGAATCCTCCCACTATAATTTATATAAAAGTTATTATTATCGCATAAGGTGAATGCAAACAGGGTAACAAGGAAGAACCTTTTCTTCTTCTAAAGAGTTTTGGGTGTTGTGGGTTAAGCATGCTCAAAATTTGGGTTTGCATCAACATGTAATAAGCACACCACAAACCTCTAGGCATGTAACAAGTACTCAACAACCCTCTCCTCAGAGATTTGGATTCGTATATGTTAATTTTTCTTAGGGTTATATTGTTCGTTTCTTTGATAATCACATTTTTTCATTTACACATTAAATTCAACCGATAACATCATAAAATTATTCATATTTACATCATTATTCAACAACATATGGAACTATGTAGAAATAATAATATCATCATTATCAATGTAGCGAAACATAAAGGAACAATAGAAGAAAAAAATTCACACATAGAGACACTAGGATTGGTTGGAGATCAGGGAAAAACCCACTATGGGGAAAACCCTTTCAAATTCTTCTTCTTATTAGATTGTCATTGAATGATTAAGGAAAAGAGAGTATAATGATCCATATATTCATCCATACAACTATTGATAAAAAATAAACTAAACAATATCCATGAGATGAACCCAACCATCTTCATACTCAAAAACCATAATTCAGAAGCCTGTAATGAATTGTCACTATCTGTGGTCAACTACCGAACATTGCGGTCAGTGAGAGAAAACTTCATTCAACAGAGAAATATAACTTGAGGTCCCAGTCACATGGAGGAAGTGGGCATGTGAGAAACTGGGATCTTTTAGTCACTCCCTTAAGCCTACAAGCCAATGGCCAGTCAAATATGTCCTTTGTTAAGCCTACGATTGAGAAACAAAACCATAGAAAAATATGTGCGAGCTTTATACCCTATAGTTTCACCTTCGAGTGAAGCCATTTCTCCGCGAACCTTCCTTAAGCCTATGCAAGCCAAAAAAAAAAAAGAAATATAATATAAGAGTGATTCATGATGATGTCCAAATTTAATGATCTTTAGGTCGATTTTGGTCCTCTCGAAAAGAGGAATTTCATAATCTCATTCAAATGAGCTATCCAAATTCAAATTTGGCCCTATTTTCCAATTTTAACACTCCCTCTCAGCTAGGGAGAATTCAACCTGCATCATGTTATGTGTATCATATCCAATCTCAAGTATCTAAATGTTGTCACTAATCATCTTGGTTCATATCATTCTTATTCTTGGTTATCTCTTGATTGTCCCCATTCATATGATGAACATTATCGAATCTAAAAGAAGAATAATTTGACATTGGAGAGGATCTCAATCTACCACCCTCTATCCATCAGGGAGCCACTGCTACCCCCCGAAATTTCTACCAGTAGGGAGCCCAATGCTACCACCCAGGAAAAATCAATGGGGAGCCCAATCCTACCATCCAAGAAACATCAGTGGGGATCCAAATCCAAAACCCACATCAACATCAGAGAGCTTAGCTCAATCTAGAACAACATCAGGGAGCTCAATCTCGACCCAGAATCTCATGGGGAAGCTAAACATCTACAACCCCATATTGAGCAATAGGTGATATAAGGGAGCACATCTCAACCCATCCTACTACTTGTCGATACTCCCAGAAATGACCCTCAAGAGTAAAATGGTAGAGAACTTGCATCATAATCAACTTGGACTGTACACCCCCATGTACTCTCTCAACCCATTGACCAGACGGGGAGTGATATTCTCAACAAGCCCTACTTGTGGTATATTTTGAAAAGACTAAGATAGGGGAGAAACAATTCCAACCCTATGGGTAAATGATAGGGGAGAAACATCTACGACCCTATTATCCAAAGATCCATCAACCCCAGGAGCCCTCCATCTCAATTCCACGCCCTAGGAGCTCAAACAAGAGGGAATATCTAGCTTAGTGTCATCTATTAATGATTTGCTCTGTAGATCAACAACATATCATCATGCTCATATCTACTAATCATCATGTCTCAATAACAAATTTCTCATGTTCATATAGGATATTAAATCAAACATCATAATTAGAACAAAATATACATATCACAAAAAGGATATCATAATCATTCTCCCTCTCATGGAGGTAGAAACCATAAACCTAAGCTTGTCTCATACAAAAACATTGTCTTAATATATGAAGGTATCTCAGTCCCAGCCATATACATGATTCTTTTCCAATTGGTTTCCATTCTTTGTCATTGCAATTTATCCATGTCATATCTAGAAACTACTCAAACATCTCTTCAAAGAGCTTCTTCATCCTTCCTCATAACTAACCATGCTAGCAACATCATACTCAACCTCGGTCGTGCTTAAAGCTACATACTTCTCATCCAAAACATCATGGTAGATCTCATACTAAGGCATTACCCAAATGTGCTTATCTCATCAACAATGATCCCAAACAATGTTATTACATCCATGTAGTCACATATCACAGGAAGAATGTCTCTGACCAAAAATGGATCATGCCATGCAAATATCTCAAAGTGAGCTCAATGGTAAGTCAATGTGTATGAAGTGACTCAATTATGAATTGAATAAAAATATATGGATGGGTGTTCACATGGAACATCAATGCTTCAATCAAATATCATTTTAATTTAGGTTCAACAATATATTTACATAACTTCTTGAAATTTGATCAGAGTGTGCAAGGATTTGTATTTCCACTTTCTTTAAAGCTTCAATGTCAAGATTTTATTTTCCCAACTTTAGGACGTAATACATCATGCCATGGTACTTCATTTCGAACTTCAAAGGCCATCTCCCTCTTACTTTGATCGTCAAAGGCTCATTTCCTGTCGAGAATATACCATCATTATATAAAACCAAAATCAAGGCCATACCTTGGACCACTTTTAAGTAGAGGTTTTGATCGACACATCATCTTGGCTTCATCATATAATTGTTAATGCAGACATATCATGATTAGGGAGCTTGCTTCGTACAATTATTTTTGTGAACATAACACTACAGAACCAATATGATAAACCTTACGTAGATCAATATTGTGCAATCAAATCAACTAAGTCAGATTATCAAAGTTAGATGCTAGATCAAAATCATCAATATCAATGCAAAAAATTATTTGGATCAGGTGACAGGTAGAACTCATATCCAATATCATGTTACAACAACTTTTTATTTACCAAACACTATCCAATCAAAATTTATCAAGTCATACTCATGATCATAGCATGAATCATTTCTACTACTAAATATGAGTGAATACATCAAGGACAAGTCATATAAGTTTAATATGTACAAGTTTCATCCTTTCATAGTGAGATTGTTGCATACTAAATCCCAATTGTTTATACTTCAATCAATGTGCCAAAGCTAATGATGTCAACATAGAATATCTATTGAATACCAATATAAGTCACTGAAAGTCACTATGCCCATATAGCATTGTTACCAAGGAAAATCATCAGCCATCAAATCAAATCGTTAGACATCAAGGAAAAACCCAAATTTGCTATCACAGTGAGATCTCTAGCCCAAAAAATATCTCAACATCACGTCAAAGTTCTAAATCATTATCAATCATCAAGTCAAAACTCCAAATAATGATCATCTATATCAATCAACCAAATCTAGTCAAACCCTTGCAAGTATTATCAAAGGATGTCATACACAAGTCTCAATGGTTGAATCATAATGACACACTAATATGCATATTCTGGTTCATTGTGAACAAAAGTTTAGTCAACACATTCACATTCTCTATAGTAAGGCAAATATTCAAACTTCCCTTCATCTCAGATGATCCTCAAGAAGCATCCACTTAACACATCTCGTCAAGAAGTTGGAGGTATCCAAATATTCACATATACATACAAGAAGTATAATTAATAATCAAAACAATAGATCAATAAGTCTAAACAAAATTAAAGACATAAAGGAGCACCATAAACAAAAAAATACTTATCTTCCATGAGAAGTGATCATCTTCGTCTTGAACTAGCCTTAAAGAGTCATCATTGTTCATTTTCCTTCAATATTTCCACCAACTTTATCAGTAACCAGGCCTAATAAAGACTATCCCATCTAGGGCTTCATCAAATCTGTCACAAGTGCTTGAGCATCTTCACATTGACCATGCTAGAGTTTCTAGAATTCATATCTCAAATTTTTGTCATAATCTAGGGTTTCTCTCACACCTTAACCTCATAATATCCATTGAACCCTAATACACAAATTGCCTAGGGTTTCCTTCAAACCCTAGAATTATTTTAGGTCTCCTCCATCTTCTCATGCCTCCATCAAAGGTGCCTTCATATGGGTGATATTCAATGACTTTTCTTCAACCAAACTGTGATACCACATTAATTTTTCTTAGGGATATATTGTTCTTTGCTTAGATAATTGCATTTCTTCATTTAAACATTAAATTCACCCCACAACATCATAAAAATATTCAGATTTACATCAGTATTCAACAACATATGCAACTATGTAGAAAGAAAAATTCCATCATCATCAATGCAAACGAATGTAAAGGAATAATACAAGAAAAACATTCACACATAGAGGCACCAGGATTGGTCGGAGACCAAGGAAAAATCCACTATGTGGAAAACCCTTTCAAATTCTTCTTCTTATTAGATTTCCATTGAATGATTCAACAAAAGAGATTACAATGAGCCATATCTTTATCCATACAACTATCTAACAAAAATCAACTAAACAATATCCATGAGATGAACCCAACCATGCTAATGCTAAAAAAACATGATTCAAAAGTTTGTAATGAACTATCATTGTCTGCGGTCAACTACCAAACATTGCAGTCAACAAGCAAAAACTTCAGTGAACAGAAAAATACAACTTTAGGTCCGAATAGTAGCGATGAAGTGGGAATGCGAGCGACTAAGAGCTTTTAGTCACTCCCTTGATTCTGCAAGCTAATGACCATTCAAATATGTCCTTTGGTAAGCCTATTGTTGAGAAAAAAACCCTAGAAAAATACTTGTGAGCTTCAAACCCTGCAATTTCACCTTCGAGCGAACCCATTTCTCCACGAAACTACCTCAGACCTATGCAAGCCAAGAAAAAGGAAGAGAATAAAAGAATGATTCATGATGATTTCCAAATGAGGTTGAGGTCACTTGTATTTATAGCCTTCCAAGGGTGTCCAATTTGCTTTAGGGCCGACCTGATCAAATATGCACGTGGGCTTATAATTCAAAAGTATACTTTCCTTTGTCCATATTTGATGATGTTTAGGTCGATTTTGGTCCTCTCAAAAAGAATAATTAAATGCAATCATAATATCCATAAAATTATATGTACAATGTGGAATTTATCCCTAGTTTCATATTTTAATAGTATGTCACTCCAATCAGGACAACCAATTAAAATTCACATTTAATTTATTCAATGTTTTCACATAATGTCTCAGCCAGCCATGGCCTCCATGTTGGTGTTACACAATAAAAATTTTAACTTTACAACAATAGGTGTAATGAGAGGTATGTTACACTTAGATTCATCTCCTTCTACATTAATGTACAAATAATATTTTCATCCATGTTTGAGCTACTCTCAACCTAATTGCTTAAGTCTATGGCTATGGAATTTTTATTCTTTGCATCTTTCTTTCAATTCTTTAGGTTGATATTTGGATGTAGTTTCCATTCTCCTTTTTGTGATCATTAATGATATAGTGTTTTTAGTTATTACTAGGATATTTTCACTAGTGTGATGTTTCCATTTCACTTTTTTCCTTTCCCCCTTTCCACTTCTTCTTCCCCTCCTTGGAAGATTCCTCGTGTTCCATCCACTTTGAACCAATTGAATTCCCTTTCTTCTAGCCAATTATTTTTAGGTTGCATAGATCCCCAATATACTTTTGGAGTATTTCTAGGTTCTTGGGAATGCCATATTCATAAATTATATGGTGAACCCTTTACACTTTTCTCCTCTCTCTTCTTGAAGTAATGTCATTGGATCCATCACTCCTCTACATACTTGATATAGTATAATTGGTACTTTATGAGAGTTTTAAAATCCTCCCATTTATTCACTGGAGGATCCCCCTCTAGCCTTAGGTTTCTATGTGGATTTCCAACCAAGTCAAGGCATGACCCTTTAGTTTCAAATGAACGAATGAAATTTTATTTTCCTCCTTTATTTGGTGAACACTAAAATAAACCTCTAATTATTGCAACCATCAAATTAATTTAACAGTGTCATTTCACCTTAATATAATTTGATTTATATATTTGCTTCCTTATTGAACAGGGACTATGAATGGTTCATGAAACTTGAATTGAGTTTTTCTTTTTCGATTTATTTCTTAAAATACTTCTCTCTTTCTTGATCCCTCAATTTTCCCTCTGATCTAACCTCTGCGTTGGAACCTCTAATTTCTCCTAGTCCAAGCTTGTTTTCCAGAGATACCACAACAAGGTTTATATTACATCTAGCATCTGCTACTTGCTCTTCCAACCTTGCAAATATGTACTCTACCACATCTTAATGGTTATTAAAAATAGATTCGTTGGCCATGGCTAGGGTTTTATGAATTTCTACTTAAACCAATCTATATCCCCTACAACTTTCCATAAGATACTCAGAGACACATACTCTGATGCCAATATGATCTATAAATTGTCATGGATATTCCACTAGATTATTTGTCACAACAAATCCTGTAAAATATTACAAAATATATACTATGAAGGGTAAATTATCTAGATTCCATACTTTTTATTATTAATTTTTTATTTACATATGAAATATATAGATTAGGGAAAATAGAGAACATATAAAAAAGATCACTCACAAACCACAGAAATACCAAGAGATGACCTAAGAAACCCTTTCGGGAGAAAAATTAAATGGAAGATGAAGTTTCTATGATCTCTTTTGTCTAGAATAGAAATGATTCAAGTACAAAGTAGAAGAAACTCTTTATGGAGTGGACCGAGAATGTGTACCATCGGCTACTATAGACATAAAAGACCCTCTATTATGCACTTTATATCCACACTCAACTACTCTACTCTACTATGGAACAAAATGAAAGCAAATTGAATCTAACCCTTTTCCCTCCTAGTTTCTTAGTTATAACACATCTTGGTACCAACTAATAGCTAAATTTTAGTTAGTCAACCCCCAATATGAGTTACAACTTGACCCTTCTAAATTGGTATTCATAGGTCCCATGTGGCTAGTCCCTTTTCCATGTGTAACGGGGTTTGATATGGCATTATCTCAAATTATGGTGGCCAATCAAAATAGATCAACTTTTGAGAGGCATAATTTGAAAGGTATTCGAGTGTAGGATAGCACCGAGGGGTATGATGCTCAAGAGAAAAAAAAATTCCCTTGAAAACTGTCATTTAAGGCCTCAAATTGGCCCCATAAGGTGTTTGACCCCAATTTCGCAACTTGGGTGCCACTGCTAAAAATACTCTTGTACATTGATTTATCTTATCTTTCCACCCTAAAAGCATCAAGATGGATGATAAAAAATATAATGATCCTATTCATATAATTATAGAAAGGTGTCTCTAACCCTTTCTTAGGCCACTTCTTCGATGAAAATATTAATGTGGAGGAAGGGTTAGCCTAACCTTCCTTGTGCTCCTCTTTGATGGGATACTATGTTGGAGGAAGGGTCAATCAACTCCTCCTTGGCCCCCCTTGGATGAGAATACTACATAAGAGGAAGGGTGGGGATATATTTCCTTGAGTTCCCTCTGGATGTGAATTCTATGTTGGAGGAACGATGAATTACCCCTTCATTAATATCCCATTAAATGGGAATACTATTTTGGAGGAAATATTGACCAAACTTAACTCAAGATTCCTTTCAATGAGAATTCAATGTTAGAGGAAGTGTAAAGTAACCTGATCCTTGTTCCACCATCAATGAAAATTATATGTTACAAGAAGGGTCAATCACCCCTCCTTTAGACTACTTCTCTATGAGAAATAAATGCTAGAGGAAAGGTCAATTAATCTTTTCCCTAGGTCACCCCATCAAAATAATATCCTAAATGAAATGTTGGTTGATCATTCAACCAACCTTTCTTTTACTAGAATACCAATGTGGAGGATTCTAGCTTGACCCTTACCCAATCTCCCCTCAACAAGAGTACTATATTTGAGAGCAAGACACATTTACAAGTCTATCGAGCCATTAATACACGGGGGGAAATATATGCCCACTGCTAGATAATATATTGTCCCACATATTTATGGCTCAATAGACTTATAAATATTGGTTTCCATACTTGAGAAAGGGTCTATGGAATGTTTCCTTAAATCCCCTATGACAATAATATAGTGTTAAGGGTGGGTTGGATAACAGATCTTGCTCTTGTCAGGTAACAAACCTCGTTCACTTCGAATAACAGACTTCACTTCTTGATCCTTGGCTTGAAATTTCGCTCTTCTCAGCAAACTGACCTTCCGAGGTCCCAAGACCAAGATGAATGGAAGTTGTTGGGAAGAAATATTCATCACTCATCCATCAATTAACGCATCTGCCCATTGGTCCTCAACCTTAAGTATCAGCCTACTACAACATCTTATCCACACAAGGTCCCGAGACTGGGATGGAAGCTGGCGGGAAAATGTTGATAGCCTCGTTAATTGACATATCTCTCCAAAACTTGTTCTCGGCTCGGTCTGCCAGGGTTTTCTGAGTGTGTAAATAGTTACTTTGACAAACTTGAAGCTCGAGACATGAACAAAATGGAGATGGAACAGTTCTTTATTAATTTATCTCTGCAATTTTTAATATACAGATTTAAACTTTCCCTCGAACTTGATTATGCCCCGAAACAAAGCACACTTTAACCAGCAACAAATCAACACATATATAACTCCTCACACTTAGAGAGATACTCATGTAACTATTTAAACAAGGAAATTATAAAGGTTACACAAACATTAAAAACCACTCTTTATTAACTCACAGTCTGACTTATATACATAATTAGGGCTTCATTCATACCCATAGAGATATGATCGAATGGGCCAAGTTGGATTCTTACACAATCCCTTCTCTAACTCGAATTTGACTCTCTCTCTTTGTCTAACCTCTTTTATACCCCTAGGCTTACAATTTTAAAATTAAAAGATCTTGAACTAGACTCAATTCAGATCTTATCAGCACTCCACAATAACCTTCTAATATCCCTCAAATCCACAATATCATGAGGAAGATCTCTAAAATCACTCACTCCCTTTCTAGATCACTACAAAATACGAGATCCATACATTAATCAATCTAAATTATAACTTTTATAATCTAATTAAAACTTAGGAAGATAAATAAATAAATTAAGGGAACCCACTCCCTTTAATAAATTTCAAAGACCCCTTAGGTCTAGTCAAAGTGATTGATTTCTGATTGGATTGCTCTTGCATCCTTATGCTAGATGAAGGGTTAACTAACCCTTTAATGCTAACAACACTCACAAGAATATTAAGGTGGAGAGTCAATTAACTCTTTTAGGGACTCATTAACATGAATATTAAGGTAGAGAAGAGGTTGGATAATGCTTCCCTAGGCTCCTAATGACAAGAATATTATTGTAGAGAAAATATTCGTTTATCCTTTCCCTGATTTGCCCTTGATGGGAATATGATAATGAATGTAGGGTTAGTTGACCCTTCCTTGGGCCACCCATATATGATAATTCTATGCTAGAGTAAGGGTTCCTTTCCCTACACTCAACAATAATACTATGCTCAAGAAAGGGTCACGTTGAGGCCTTAATAACCCCCCAAGTTTTTTGACTTGGGGTCCCATTTTTAAATTTTATCAATGCTTGTTAACTAAACCTTACTTTGCCTTAGTGTTATTATTTTAGATTATTTTGATGATTGTATGTTTATGATAGGGATTGCATTGATTGAAAGCTTGTCAATACTAGTTTGTGGCAATCCCATTATTACATTGATTTGTCTTACAATTTTTCCTTACACTCATTAATTGAATTTTTTGCATCTTGATATAAATGCTTTTGTACCACT